>JAESUZ010004258.1:0-122500 GCA_017311185.1 Proteles cristata cristata
AACCATGTTCCCAGATAAAAACTAGAGATACTGCTACTATGGAAAACGAAGAAATTTTGTACTGGTGGAACATTAACTGCCTTTAGTACACTGTTCTATGCTTCATATATATTTTTTCTGGAACTCCCACCTATTCTGTGGGTTTGCTTATGTTCCTATACAGGAATGGAAAAAATAAAATCTTTAAAGGAGGATGCATGAATAAAAAAAATGATATGATTAGGTTCCTAATCTGACAGTCTCTCTTTTTTCTCCTAAAAACCTTTTAATGCAAGAATGTTTTTTAATTGGGTTTTGTGAAGAGTGCTAAAAGTCTGGGTTTGAGAAAGACTGACATAAGAAAATGTATCAATCTTACAAATATGTATTTTGGGATACCCATCATTCTTAATGAGAAGACATCATACTAAAGGAATATGAAGGGTTTTATTAAGATCCTGGCCAGTGAAGCCATTAAAGGCAAATGGTAACCCAATCATTGCTACTATAGTAGCTCTCAAAAAAAAGGACTCTCTGGCCCCCTCAACTTTGTGATGCATCATTGACCAGCTACTTCTTTCCCAGGTCTTCAGTTCTGAGCTAGCAAAATCTGCTGTGAAAATAAGTTTCAAGGGTCCCTCCACATCAGACTTAAACTCATTAAAACTATATGTAGGTATTCAAAAATAATGTAAATTCTATTGTCCAACATGGTAGAATGCAAGAAAATGCCACCGGTGACACAGTCAGAACACTGCTCTGTGTACCCTACTCTTTTATGCACAGGAACAGGATTACATTTCAGGCAGGGTGATAAGCTTTCATTTTTCAATGGCTCCATTTTTCTTCTCCTAAGAGAGAACCTAATCTCTTCAAAAGCATAGTAATATTTAATCTGTTCAATGTGCAATGATTTTCAACCTATAAGGAAGAAAGTAATTATGAAGATATTCTAGAATCTAAGGAATAAAAATCTGGTAACACCTAAAAGTTGAAATCCTGTTTAAGCTAATCGGTAGCATATATAACCATGATTGAGATCAATCAAATCTAATGAAGTGTGAAACATCATTTTTATGTAGAATTATGCTCTTTTTACAAATCTGATTTAGTGACTGTGAGGTTAACTGAATTTTATGGCACTGATATTAAGCCAATCCAACTCATTACAGTTCAGTCAACTTAAAAATATTCTAGAAAATATAGTTTAAAACAATATATGCCCTTTTTCAAAAGCTTTTTCAATTGGCTGCCCCTTAGAAAATTAAAATATTAAGACACAAAGAAATTAAGCAAATGCCCAAAGTCAAGTTGGAAAATATAAACATAATGAAAGTAAAAGATTATACAGCTAAGAAATGTCTGCAACTAAAAAAATTCTTTTATACTAGAACCATAATCTTTATCAGATTTGGTTATTAGATTATACAGAATACATTCAATTATAGATAAAATTCTGTGAAGCAAGCAGTCATTAGGGAATGGAAGAAAGCCCTCAGGTGGTTCCCTTGGTAATGTCAGAACTGACCTGCTCCAACCAGGGATGGCAAAGGGAATTTTTTTTTCTTCAAAAGATGCATTGTTGCCTTGTTGCAATGCTGGAGCAGGAGAACTATTCTCAGGGTAACCTGCACCCAGTCCAAATGTGTGTTCCCTACACTGTTTCCTGAACCAAAATAGTGGATGCCGGCCAAAACTGCATGTCAGTACGGTTGCTAGAGTTTAGTACCTTAACCCCATACAGACACTAAGCCTAAGAAAGTTGATGGGGAAAGAAAAAATAAAAAGAAAGAAAGAAAGAATGCTGATGGGGCTATATTAATATCAAACAAAAATCATCTTCGATATAAGGAGTATTAGCAGAGATAAAGAGAGATAGTTCATAACGATAAAATGGCCAATTCCAAAAAAAGACATAACAATCTAAAGGTATGTATTGAATAATAGAACTCCCAAATATATGATGCAAAAACAGAATTAATGGAGAATACAGACATAACTATAATCATAAGCAGATATTTGACCCCAACTTATCATTAATTTGAGTATGTAGGTTGACAACAAAATCTGTAAGGATATAGAAGATTTTCACAACTATCAACCAACATGTCCCCACAGATGTTGATAAAATACAATACCCAGTCATTGTGGAACTTAGATTCCTCTCGAACATTTATGAGATTATCACCAAAATAGACTTCATAAATCAGCAAAAGAATATAAGTGGCCAACAAGTGTATGAAACGGTACTTCAGAGAAATGCAAAACAAAAAACAAAAAAACCACCACTTCACACCTACTAGAATGGCAAAAATAAGAAAGTCTGACAATATCAGATGTTGGTGCGGAAGAACTGAAACCCTCATATGTTGTTGGTGGGAAGCAGTTTGGCAGTCTGTTTTAATTGTAATCATGACCCCAAGAGAAATGAAAACATTTCTGCAAAAAGTCCTGTACAGGAATGTTCATAGTAGACTTTTAGAAAAATTTCCTCAAACTAGAAATGGTTCGTTGACCATCAAAATGAGAATGGATAAGCAATGTGGTATGTTTACTCAATGAAATTCCATTCAGCAACAACAACAAAAAAGTGAATTTCTGATCCTGCAATGGCACAGATGAATCACAAAAATGTTACATTGGACAAAAGCCAGGCAGAAAAAAAGAGTATATATTGTATGACCACATCTATATTAAGTTTTAAATAAACAAATTCATGATCAGAACAATGGTTGCCTCTTGGAAAAGGGATTGAACTGGAAAGAAGTTTGAGGTAACTTTCTGGGTTATGGATTACACAGGTGTGATGATTTCAAATATCATTTAATTATACACTTAAAAGCTGTGTTTTGTATTAGATGTAAATCATATCTCAATAAAAAGGACTATGAGTGAGAGGAAAAGATTTTCTCACTTTGCTAGAAAAGAAAAATGCAGCCCTCCAATATCCTGACAGCTGGACGAAAAAACTTAAGCCGTTTTCAAGTACTACTTTCTTTTTCTACAGAAGGGAAAATAGAACAAATTATCTGACAGATGCAGTGTTGAAAAGGTATTTGTTGATGTTGATATCAAGTTATGACTTTGAAAGTAAAATGTCCAAAGAAATTGACTTGAGAATTGATCTCAATTCACATGAAGATGCAGCTTTGAATTTTCAAAGAAAAAAAGAAGGTGGAGCCTAAATATTTTCTATACATATTACAAAAATAAAGATAGCATTACTTCATGAAAGTGCTGTTAATTTTCAGGTTAATTTCTGCTCCTAACTTCTTATGTGTTTGATTTTTCTTGGAAAACCTATCAAGAAAGGAATTCTAAGTCAAATTCCCCTATTCAGTGGAATGTTAAGAAAATTCTTGGCTTGGCACAAGGGCAACCTGCAAAATCTAGAAAAGAGAAAGCAAGATTCCTGCTGTTGACTATAAACCTCCCCTTTTTGCCTTTAATCTTGTTCGAACTCATTCATTCATTCATCCCTTCATCCATTAATTCAAGTTCAAGAAGCTCTTACCCAAAATCCTTTTACTAAATCATACATTAATTAATTCAGCAAACATTTTTATCCAATACCAAGGAAAAGTAATTATTTCTGAAGTATGCCATTTCAATCAAATTCCTCTAACCTGGAAAATCTGACAGCCATGTTTTAGAGAATTTGATGACTCTTTTAAAATTCTTTAGAAAGGAGGCTGCCAGATGTATTGCTGTGTTCACATATGTCCATGCATGAGTGAATAAAGTAATTAAATGATCCTTAGGTAGTTTGCTAAACCCTTACAGAGAGACTTTGTTAGAAAACTTGGCACCTTCACCTAGGCTACTGATCTTGTTTCCCTGTTTGCACCAAAGCATTTCGTTTCTAAAAATTATGCTTAGGAATTAATTTACCTTATGCCAACTGATGAGTGAGATTTATCTTAATTTGAATAAACCATAAATGTCCATTCATCAGTTATGATCCTTCTTAAGGCAGGCTGCCAAGAAACACCAGGTGTCTGGGCCAGAGTTTACTCAAATATAAGATGAACCCTTTTCCTATGTTTGAAAGTAATGATTCCTCCATTTGACTTTGGGCCAAATATTTAATGGCTCTAAGTCTTGGTTTTCTTGTCTGTGAAGTAAAAAGGTTGATTATATGGGATGTAAGTTTCAGTTCTACAATTCCGTGAACATAAGATTGATAGAAAAGGCAGGAATTATTGATACCATTAGCACAGTACCTGACTCAAAACTGTGTGAACACATAAAGCTAAAGCCAAACTACACCTTGGTGACGTATCAGAGTCTGACGCCATACTAAAGAAGTTCTAAAGAATGTGGTCCTTATCTTCAAAAAATTTATCGTCTAGTTTGGGCAATAACACAAACATAAAATAACAAAAACAAATGGCAATATATAATGAAGTGTGAGAAAACAATCACCTAAATTCTAAGGGTCAGACAAATGCACTCAGATTATAACTGACAACTAACAGGTACAACTAACAATGCCATCATGCCCTCCATGCCCATGTCTCTTTCTTCCTCCGTAAGACTTTGGTATAATGTGAACAACAGAATCTCGGTAACCAAGTAGAATTACGGCAAGTAGAAAATATTGCAACCTTGGGGCGCCTGGGTGGCTTAGTCGGCTAAGCGTCCGACTTTCACTTAGGTCATGATCTCGCGGTTCGTGGGTTCGAGCCCCGCGTCGGGCTCTGTGCTGACTGCCAGCTCAGAGCCTGAAGCCTGTTTCAGTCTGTGACTTCCTCTTTCTCTGACCCTCCCCTGCTCATGCTGTCTCTCTCTCTCCTAGAAATAAATAAAACATTAAAAAAAAAAAAAAGAAAGAAAAGAAAATATTGCAACCTAGTATTCAATGATTCAAACTTTGGTGTTACATTAAAAGGAAAAATGATGGAAAATAAGGAAGGATTATAGTATGTAAGGCCAATATTTTTTTTTTCTCTCCACTTAGTTTTCATACATTAAAAATGATGACTTATAAACATTGTTTTACCTTGTTGGTTTTGTTCTACAGCTGAGTGAAAAGAGAAGCCATTAAAACATATTTGGTATAATATGTAATATTTACGACCCGTGTGATTATGTGACAGAAGTAGCTGATGGCTTTTACAGAAGGCGCACAATCCTAATGAAAGAAGGTACCTTAATTCTTGATACTGGTGTCCTTTGGTTAGTATTGGTCATAAAAATTCTGTATTTCTTTTTGCTAATGTAAAACAGCAGGAACAATTCTTGTTTTCAGTCTCTTCAGAAAACTCCTTTGTCCAATGTATGCTATATTTTGCTGTTCTTTTAAATTTATGTTTTATAATTATGTCCTTCGACCTTTTTACCAGGATGTGTGGACTGAAATAAGTGTCTCTTGCCACACTTTAAAAAAAGCATTTTATTTGATCATTTAAAAAAATACGTTAAATTTGGAGTGCATACTAGTGTACTTCAAAAAGATCTTCATCCATCAAGAAAAATCACTAAAATAAAGCAAAGAAGTCAAAACTGTCTTTCTGATTTGTGTTTGGAGTAGATTCTGCCTATAAAACATATGCTTTCTGAATCCTTAGCTTTCTATTTAAGATATTTTTATTTTCAAGTTGATTTGAATTACTAGGTTAGTGGCCAAAACATGAGAGAAGGCAAATTGAAAGAAAAAAAGCAAAAGTAATGGAAAGAAGAAAACTCACAATGTATCTTAGTTCTCTGGAAAAGCAAGTTCAAAAAGTGAAGGCGTCATTTATCTTATTTTTTCTTTTTTAAAGATTAGTGCAATACCCAGAGTCTAGCACTATTTTTGATCTTGCATTGTATTTAGAATACACTTAGCTCAGAAATACCTCTAATACAATATATCCCAAATGCTTTCTTTTAAAATTCAGCCCAGGTTCTCTGAAATTGAAATGCACGTGCAACTCATTTGTAAGATTGAACATACATCTTATAGTACATACTGGCATTAAATTGAAACCTGAACGATGAGAAGTCATTTGTGTGGGCAGGAAGCCAAATCGTTCCTGGAGTTCTACATACAGGCAATAATTTACATCGACAGGTAGCAAACATGTTATGTGCTTTTGGTACAATGATGCCGAAGAGCTTGGCAATGACTCATAACTCAGCTATCATTAAAAATGCTCAAAAACATGGGAGAATGAATGAAAACTTGTTCTTGTCTAGCCGAAGGCAAAAGAGTCCTTGGGATCTGACAAGGTGAATCATGAAACGGGACCAAAGTAAATAGATGATAGATAGGTAGGTAGGTAGGTTGATAGATAGATAGGTAGGTAGGTAGATAGATAGATAGATAGATAGATAGATAGACAGACATACAATATTATGTTTTGAGTTTCATCTCACTCTTATTTCTTATAACCATAAGGGACCTGAAAGTAGAGTTAATAATATCTGTTTTTTCTACTATTTTCTCATTTATTTAAGATAAATTAACTATCCTTCTCATTTTTATCACTGTGATTATCTCCATTATTTTCCATTATCTTCTCCCTATTTCCTCATGGAATTGTCAATCACAAACTTAAAGAATATAAGCCATTTCTCTTAAAATCATTTATATTTATGTTTTCTGAACCAGCTACTTAGAGCAGGATAGACACATTGAATAAAAGAACAAATCCAATCTGTGACTCCTCCAATGCCAGAACAGTCAAAATTCCAAAGACAGTTCCCACATCAGGATCACTGTAGATTTACGGTGAATTCCACTTTTCTAGGGCCAAACTACTGTATTTCCCTGAATAACAGGAGTGGCCATTGTTCTTTTTCCTTGAATTTAACCGGCCCAGAAAACGTCCTACACATATAACTGTTTTTCAGAGAAAAAGATATTTCAGTTCTCATTCTAGTTAACCAACAGGAACTGAATAAAAGCAGTCAGTGAAAGCATCTAGAATGACCACATCTAACAGTGGCTTCAAATTTGACAGCTGTTTCCCATCCAAGCACCCTGCAAGGGTGCCGCCATTACTCCCAAGTAACTCTGCACGTTAAACAGTCATCCTGCGGTGGTTTGGGTTCCAGTGTACACTGCAAAGTGAAATCAGGCACATTCCATCTTGTTGACACAACGTGCCTCAGCTGCTGGTGTGGAAAGCTGTTCTCCCTGAAGCTGGGCTCAGAAATGTCTGGGTTACAGGGACAGAGGATCTTGTCATTATTTTCTTGGCAGTGCTCACAACAGCTCTCATGTGACTAGAGGAAAGTTTAAGTCTTGAATTCTGAAGCATCTCGAGCAATAGTATTACAAGTTTCAACAGGTGGTACTGTTCAAATAGTCACACAAAGTGCTTCCTTTGTCATTAAAACCTAACCTGTAATCTCTCTGGAGTAAAATGGCATATTGTTTTAAAAATGTTAGAGTGGATCACTATTTTAACTAGGACAAAGACTGTTTTTGTCAGATTGGGCATGGGATGGTCATTGAATAAATTTGGTAAACAGTGACTTGTGAATAAGCAAACGCAAGAACAACAGATGTTACTGAATTTTCATTGCTAGGTGGGTTTAGCTGTCCCCTACAAGGTGGCTACGAATGGGAAAAGTACAGAGATAATTACAATAAAACCTCGGTTTGTGAGCATAATTCATTCCAGAAACATGCTTGTAATCTGAAGTACTTGTATATCAAAATGAATTTCCCCATAAGAAATAATGGAAACTCATGTTTGTTCCATAACCCAAAAATACTCACATAAAAATGATTACAGTAATGCAATATAATACAAAATAATAAAGAAAATACAAAATATAAAGAAAAGTAAACAAATTAATCTGCACTTACCTTTATTTTTTTTTTAATGTTTTTATTTATTTCTAGGAGAGAGAGAGAGACAGCGTGACCAGGGGAGGGTCAGAGAGAGAGGGAGTCACAGACTGAAACAGGCTCCAGGCTCTGAGCTGGCAGTCAGCACAGAGCCCGACGCGGGGCTCAAACCCGCGAACCGTGAGATCATGACCTAAGGGAAAGTCAGACGCTTAACCGACTAAGCCACCCAGGCACCCCTGCACTTACCTTTAAAAACCTTTGTGGCTGGTTTGAGGGAGACCGAAGAGAGGAGGGTTATTGTGTAGAACAACTTTCACTATCACTAATGGAATCACTGCTGTCTATTGGCCCAATAGAATCTTTTTCTTTTTCTGCAACTTTAACAATGAACCTATCCAATAACCTAGAATGAAACAACTCATCCCTAAGCTTACTCTTGTATGGAAAAGCAAAGGACTGTCCATAGCTGCATTGAAGTGACCAAAAATACAATAATGCCAGTTGTGGACATCTTCCAACTTTATTGATTTTTGCCGAACACCATGGCCTGAGACCAAGCATCTGAGCGTGGTAGATGATCACCCACAATTCTGCAGCAAGTGAATGAGAGAGAGACAGAGAGAGAGAGAGAGAGAAGAACTGTAGACTCAGTTGTGATCATGTGACATTCAGCATCACATACTACTTGTATTGCAAGACATTGCTCTTTCATCAAATCAAAATTTATTAGAAACATTTTCTTGTCCTGCAGAACAGTTGCAGTATATGTAACACACAATCTCAAGGTTTTGCTGTATTTTCATCATCTGACTTGCATGGAAATCATTGAACCATCTTTCTGTTTCAGTATTTCTCTCAGGGCCTATACTCTTTCCAGATTCAGAACAGACTCTCGAATATTTGGTGAAAAAATAAATGAAGTACAGAATGAGTCCTTTTGTGCTAGAATCAAAGCTAGCTGTAAGATAGTAAGCTGTTAACATGTCTTAGCTCTCTGAGAGTTATACAAGACCTTACTTCATTCACAAATTTAGTATACCAAAGGAAAATCCTGGTGACTTCCTTAACCTCACCTACCGAGTGAGGTTATTTCAGTGTGTCAAAAAACTGACCTCTAAACCAAGGAAATCACTTGTTATTGTCTATTTATGTTGCCGAATAGTTAAAAATGAGATTGATGACATTTATAACAGTGTTTTAGGTAAATTTATTTTAAAGTGACATCAAAACCTTGACTGCTCTTGCACTTATATAACAATATACCTTCCCTTCTTTTCCCTTCTCTTTATTGAACCCTGGGATTTCAGTTTATGCTTTTCTCATTATTTTCTGCTAACATTTATGATAATAGTTCTAGTTGCACTATTGATATTCTGTTTTATAAGAAATATATATTTTTTAATTTTGTCATTATAAGGTAAGATAATTAAAGCAACAAGCTCACCTCAGTGCCTTTTGGATTGGTATACCTAGCTAATTCACTTTATAAGACCACTCTAACTAGTCACTTTCCAGAGAGCAAAATCAACTTGCTTGATTTGAACCCTACATGGTAATAACACTCATCAGATGGGGCTGTAGGAAAAAGAGAGTAGAGAGAAGTTTAAAACCTTCTTTGAAAATCTTAAGATTGAGACCTACACAAAGCTTTTGGCTACATTTGCCTCCTGCCTCATCTGACACCAAAGAACCACCAGGAGACCCAAGTAGAAAGAGTACCTTGGAGAAAAGCAGGTAAATAGACTTACTGACACTTTTACAGCTATTTGCATGTACCATTGAGGGCTATATACACTAAATATATCATTTTCTTTTCTATATCAAGTCTTTCAAAACATATTAACTAGGTACCTAAATCCAAGACTAGTGAGGATCTGTAGGGGTAAAGGAAGACATTGAGTCCATCTTTAAGACACTGTCAACAATCATGGTGAGGAGATAAGAGTAATGAACAAGAGACCGGAGAAAATAATTCCAAGGAAGATATGATGCTGTGAAATCCAATGACATAATTAGGGTAATCTAAATCATTTGTTGGGTCCAATTCAAAATGAAAATAAAGGGGCCCTGTTCAAAAATTAAGAATTCCAGGGTACCTGGGTGGCTCAGTCAGTTAAGCATCCAACTCTTGATTTCAGCTCAGGTCATGATCTCACAGTTCAAAAATTGAAGCCCTGCATCAGGCTCTGTGCTGACAGAGTAGCTATGGACAGTCTTCTGCTTTGCTTAGGGATGAGTTGCTTCATTCTAGGTTATTGGATGGGTTTTGTGCAACTTTAACAATGAACCTATCCAATAACCTAGAATAATTTTGGAGTTAATTTGATGTTTTTATCTATGACTCATAAAAACTATATCAACATGTTTCTATGTCACTTATGAAGTTCCTTTGAATAAATTAGGTCTGTAAAGTTCCAGTTATAACAGTGTTCTTCCCTGTTCTGTTCCTAAATAAGATCTTTTTCCATGTGGCAAACTTCTAATCAATCTTCAAGGCTCAGGTTTTTTGTCACTTCCCCTGATTTTGCTCCTTTTCCTCTATGCAGGAAGATTAATTGCTCCTCCAGCTTTGTGCCGAATATAATAGTATTTGCAATAATATTTCACAGTTATCTAGTACTTTCTATGTGCCAAAAACTATTCTAAGAAGTAATTTAATTCTCACAAAATTATGAGGCAACTGTTGTTATTATGACCATTTTACACATGAGGAAAATGAGGCACAGAGAGGTTACATTTGTTTTGCCCAGGCTCACACAGTGAATAAAGTGGCAGAGCAGCAATATAGACCCAGGAGGTTGCCCCTATACCACTATGCAATGCTCCTTCTTCACAGCACTCATATATGTCCATCACGTAGTATTGTGTTAGTGTTTGGGAGTCTATTTCATTGTTGTCTGTGTTCTCTGTAAAAGTAGGGCTGTGCCTCATTGGTATTTGGGTGCCCAGGGCTCAGAAAATCCCAAAAAAACTAGTTGTTTAGGCCAAAGCATAGATTTGCCATTTGCTATCCTTGGCAACGTATTAGCTCTTGCATGCTTTCCAAAGTAGTGCTTTATTAATCCAAAGTGCTCTTTTTTAACAACCACCGTTCAAGATGCATCTTGAACTAAACAGTGCTTCATTGAGAATTTATTGTCATTCTTACAAATGGCTCCATTGCTAATGAAACACCATATAGTTTCCTCCCTCTTAGAGCCACTAGCCACCATGTAGAAGACCATCTACCCTGGTGTTGTCATGCTGGAGATGCCCTGAGTAGGTGCTCTAGATTATAGACCTAGCGGAGCCTAGTTTTCCAATCATCTCACAAAGGCAGCAGACAAGTGAGTGAAGGATTCTTGGGCCTTCCAGATAGGTTCATTCTCCAATTGAACACCACTGAGTGACTTTATTTTTTTATTTTTTGTTTTCTTTACTTTTATTTTTTAATACAATTTATTGTCAATTTAGCTAACATACAGTGTATACAGTGTGTTCTTGGTTTTGGGGGTAGATCCCCATAATTCATTGCTTACATACAACACCCAGTGCTCATCCTAACAAGTATCCTCCTCAATACCCATCACCCATTCCCTCCCTTCCCCACCCCCACCCCCAGCCAAGTGACTTGACTTAATAATGCTCTGCTATAGCCATCTTGGAATTCTCAACTTTTTAAACTTTATTTATTTATTTTGAGAGAGAGGGAGAGAGAGAAAGAGAGAGAGAGAGAAAGAGAGAGAGAGAGACAAAGGGAGGAGGAGAGAGAGAGGGAAAGAGAGAAATCCCAGAGCTGCTTGCAGCCGGAGGCACAATTCATCTTTCTCTAACTCCTTACTTCTCATCTAATAATCCTGAATGCGTGTGTTGGGACAATCATTCACTGTTGTTCAGGGAACAATCTCTAGACTCTTATTTACTGCACAATCCTGATTGATGACATTTTTGACTGAGTCAGGCAAATCTGCGTATTCAAGGGAATGGAGTCATGAAGTTACAGGAGAAATTCTTTAGAGGCTAGAAATTGGCTGACTTTGTAAAGCACTGTGCCGTACAGAACTTACCATAAGTTACAAGCATTTCTTTTGCCCTAGTAGACAAAACCAAGGAATATTTTATGATTCCAAAGGGGATTTTTGGCCTTAAAAAGAGGAGTTTATAAAATCAACCTTTACTTTGTGGACAGCACACTCTCATACAATGGGTACCATGAAATAATGGATTATGACACATTCACTTGTTTCTGCTTCTGCAGTTAGCTCTTCCCAGCCTCCCAACCACCTTGTCACACAGGGGTTGGAATTCTAGGATAAATGCAGGCAAGTTTCACACACTCCAAGTCTGAAAACAACTCAATTCATTTTAGGGCTAGAAGCTTCCTTAATAAATGAATCTATTCAAATATGAGAAAATAACTTCTCTAATTTCATGAAACCTCTGATATGTTTTTGAAATATTAGCAATTTAATAAATCCTAAACTGTCTGATAGAAGACAAAGTTGAATTTTTAAATTGTAATAAATCATTTTATAAGTCGAATTTAAAGTTTTTAAAACAATTTCTGATGACCACAAGAGACTTTTCTAGAAGTAAGTCAACATTTTGACTCCAAAGAATTAAAGTAGTTGAGAAAAATAAAGCCGAGTAGGAATCTGTTTCTTTTCATATAACTCCTCCGTGGCTACTCATTTAATAAATATGTACCACTGGGGAGAAACTGACCTTTATGGGATCTTAAGTAATAGATATCTAAGTAATAGTCTTCTCTTTTAACTAATAATGAGTCATAGATAAACACTCTCTGGGTGTGTCCTATAAGAATGTGTCCTTTGTATTTCTTTTTTCTCTCATGACAACAACACTAAGACCCAAATCGAATCTATTTTGTTAAAATAATTCAAGACAGAGAAAACAACAACAACAAAGAAAAAAAACCTCCAGAGATCAAAAACAGCCAGATGTAGATCAAAACCAACACATATGTATCCTTAAATTTACTTAAATTTAAAAATTAGGAGATATCATACAGGAATCTGGATTTCTAGCATCTCTTCCCATTCTAAAGGCAGAGCAACAATGAGCCTGCAGTCCTACTTTTAAACCATCAGAAGGGGCTGAGTTTTGCTGCTCTCCTTTGGATAGAACATGGATTCCTCAGTTCTTACTATTCAGAGGATGTGTGAAAATTTGGTTATACCTGGCTCTGCTTCCCTGGTAAACATTCACTTCTCAGCCTCACCAATTATTTGACTGGACAGGGAATCAACATTAAAAGTTCTATAGTCAGTGATGCCATCAATTTACTGTGTGATGTTACGGATTTTGCTGCCTTGACATTAGATTCCTCATGTGAAATATCCCTGGTTATAAAGATTCTCTCCAAATTTTCTTCTTGCCCTAACATTCTATAATTCTGTGACCAACCATTTCCAGTGTGTCCTCTCATTAAAAGGGTTTGTAGTTTCTACAGAAGGAAATAATGTAGGTGTGATTTTTAGCCTACAGACTGCAATTTTGCCGGGTTGGGTTGTTTGATGATTTTTATTCTGATTTCCCCTATTTAGTATCAAAATAATTGTTTTCAGCCTTGATATAAAAACTCATGATGACATCTGACGCAACTTCAAAGCAAGTGAGTGGACTTTTTCGATTTGTGTCCTAAGTAAAAAAGGTAATATCCATTGCTTTTGAAAAACAGCTATGAGACACAATAAATTTATAAATTTAAAGTATACACCTCAGTGGATTTTACTATGTTCACAGATATATGCAACTATCTCCATGGTCATGGCATGTGTCAGCGCTTCATTCCTTTTTATGACTCAGTAATATTCCACTGCAGAAAAGATACCATTTTGGTTTATCCATTCATCAGTTGATGGACATTTGGGATATTTCCATCTCTGAGTCATTATAAATAGTGTTGTTACCAACATTCATGTACAAGTGTTTGTGTGGATATGTTTTCATTTCTCTTGAGTATGTACCAAGGTGTGAAATTACTGGGTCATGCTATAACTCTTTTTTTAACCATTGGAGGTACAGTCAGGCTGTTTTCCAAAATGGATGCACCTTTTCACAATTGTATCAGCAGTGTATGAGGATTATGATTTTTCCATATTTGCACAACACTTGTTATTAGCTGACTTTTTGATTCTGGTCATCCTAGTATGTGTGAAGTGATATCTTATTGTGGTTTTGATTTGCATTTCTTTGATACTTAATAATGTTGAACATTTTTCAAGTGACTTCTGGCCATTTGTATATCTTCTTGGGAGAAATGTCTACTCAGGTCCTTTGCCCATCTTTTAATTGAGTTGTCTTTTTATTATTACAGTTGTAAGAGTTCTTTATATATTATAAGATACCAGTGCCTTATCAAGACATATGATGGATACTTTCTTCCATTCTTGGGTTCTAGAGATTTATCTTGTTCTTTTATTTGAAACATGTTTCCCTGTTCCTTAATTTTCCTTGATTCTTTGTGTCAGCGTCTGCACATTAGACAAAACACCCACCTTTCCTAGTCCACACCCACCACATCCAGATTTTACAGATTTTTCTCTGGTTTGTAAAAACCCTCTGGGGAAAAATTTGCCTCACACACTAAACCAATAAAAGTTGAGCTTCTTTGAAGAGATTGTTCCTGAGTCAGTGTTTGAGATTTGGGGTTCAGACCCCAGACAACTCCCTCCAGCTGTCCCTTTCCCCACTTATGTTAGGCAAACTAGGTGGACTATAGTTAACCTATATATGTCCAATAAATATACCAATCCCCTCTTAATTCCCTTTCACCACAGCCTCCACTGTTTTAAGATTATCCTTAGGCTTGAACTTCTTTATACTTTATTTCAAACGGAGGTCACTTCTTTCTGAAAGAACTTGGGCACTATTTCTTTTATGGTCTCTTCTCCATCCTGGCAACATTTTGGAGACTCAGCTCTGGCACTGGGAATGAAGACAATAGCGTTTCTCTGTGAGTCAGCTTTAGTAGCTGAGAGCTCAGTGTAGGGGGTTAAGGAGCTCTTATCATCCTAGCTTACCTCTCCCAACACAGAATCACCACTTTATGAGCTGGGCCGAAGATTATTGGAGTCCCAGAATTCTCAACAGACCATGCCCAAGCTAGAGCATGGTATTAGAGGGCACTGGGCTGAAAAAGGAAGTCCCGTCTTTCACCATGTTCACCCTGAGTGTAGCCTCAGCAACATGTAGCCGGGGGCAGAATGAAAAACATGAATGTCTTGCCCTCATGAAAGATCATTCTCTAAATGGTAGCTAGTGGGAGAAAAAGCTCAGAACCAGTTCGAAGTGGACTTTCTATCTTGCTGAGTTAGGAGGTGAGTGGTAGTGTGTAGGTCTTGTTTTTGCTGAATTTTAGATTTTCTTGAATCAATGTTTCGTCATCTGCTATAAGTTCTTGGATCCATTTCAAGATACATTTTTTTAATGTTTATTTATTTGTGTGTGTGTGTGTGTGAGAGAGAGCATGAGTAGGGGAGGGGCAGAGAGAGAGGAAAACAGAATCTAAAGCAGGCTCCAGGCTCTGAGCTGTCAGCACAGAGACTGTTGGGCTTGAACTTATGAACCTGAGCCAAAGTCAAATACTTAACAGAATAAGCCACCCAGGTGCTCCCATTTCAAGATATTTTAAATGGTGGTTTTTATTTATAAATTTCTATTTTCAAGGAACTCATCTAAAACCACTTTCTTTTGATCATCACAATATAGATAATCTCTGCTATACTGTCTCTTACATTTCTCGAGCTAGTATGCTAATATAATGGAAGATATTAACACATTTCTTTCCACCTTTCTGGACTGTTACCTGCTAGTAACTACAGAAGTGTGTGCATGAAAAAAAATATTATTTTGAACAATTTACATGTATCATTGTGTTTTTACTCATCATATAGAAAAATCATCCCAATTATGAAAATACATCTATCGTTTGATCTTTCCTAGATCTATCCTTATACTTAAATGCAATGCTTTTCCTTTACATATATAAAGCTTTGTAGTTCAGGTCTGACATTCACATTTAATATAACTTTTGCTATATCTAAATGTTAACAGTGCAGTTTAAAAGCATGAGATTAACTGATAACATTGACAACCATTTAATGAGTTGCAGAGACTTCAAAGTATGGAAAACTTGTTGCAACAGTATGCCCTAAATAAGCAATCAGAACATTTGCCTTCCACCTACCAAACTGATACTTAGTACAATCAACCTCTAATTATCTAAGCTTTTTCCACATCAGACTTTGAATGTATAGTCTAGTGCATTCTGGGGTCATCCTCTCTTGCCCCTAATTTTAAAAATATAAATCAATTTTGATAATAACCTTAAAAATATAAAATTCTGATGATTTTTTCTCTTGTTCCTGAAATAGTCACATAATACATTGCATAAACATATCAAAACAGTTTTTGAATTAGTGCCTATCATTTAAAAATTATACTGCTATGCCTGCTGTTAATTAGGGTCATCAGAGTGCATGTGTGTCAATGCACTGTGAAAAAAAATACTGGTCAAATATTTGTAGAACATGAAGATATTTTTACAACCCAGCAATTAAAATTTATAAAGACTTATTGACTACTATTGTACATTTCCTTATATACCAAACTAGATTCAGCTAAGTACATATAAAAGAGATTTGGTGAACTATGTCTAAAGTTATATATGAATTAATTAACTTTTCAGGTAGAGTTAAGAATATTTTTAGGGGGGTTGTGCTATATTAAAGGGTGATGATTGACTTCCTTCTACCAGATTTTCTTTATAGGTGGCTTCCATACCAAATTATTTCTATTACTTTTAATTATAAACTACTTGAGGCGTAACCCATTTTTTTCTTTTTCTTGTCAATATTTTACCCAACATTTAGATCCATGTTCTACATAAAATAGATTTTTAAAAAACCCCAAAAGTGTTATATGTTTTTAGAGTTTTTGTTTAATCTGTTAAATTTGAGGTACAGTTTATATATAGGTGACATGTGCAGATTTTAAATGTATGGTTCAATAAGTTTTGACAAATGTTTATATGCATATAAATATCACCTTTAAAAATATATAGAACATTTTTATCTCCATAAAAAAAATCCCTATGCTTCCATCCTGTCAATATTCACCATCCAAAGATAATCAATGTCTTTATTTTTGCTATTATACATTATATTTTACTTTTCTAGAACTTCATATAAGCAAAATCATAAATATTTTCATTTGTGTCTATTATCTACGTATCTATGTTGTATGCATCAAAAGTTTATTCTTCCATTTTGAATTGCAGATTAGTATTCCATTGTATGCATATACCACAATTAGTTTATTCATTCTCACATTGATATATTATATATGTATAAGATGTGTCCAGGTTTGAGCTATTCTAAGCAGTGGGCATATGTTTTCATTTCTTATATGTAAATACCTATGAGTAGAATTCATGGATACATAAAGGTTTGTTAAAAACTGTCAAGCAGTTTCCAACATGATGGTACTATTTTATATGTTCACCAGCAATGTATGAGAATTCCAGTTGCTCTGTGTCTTTGTCAACTCTTGTTGCTTTCAGTCTTTTAAATTTTAGCTATTCTAGTGGATGTAAAGTGACATTTCATAGTATTTTTAACTTATAGTTCCCTATGCTTCCATCCTTCCATATTAAAGTTGTTAAGCACCTTTTTAGATGTCATTTTTATGCCTTCTTCGGGGAAGTGTATTTTAGTGATTTTTGTCTGCTTTATTAATGAGGTGTCTTTCTTTTTATTATTGACTTGTTAAGAGTTTGTTATATATTCCAGGTTTATATATTCTGGATATAGGCCCTTTGATAAATACCTATTTTGCAGAGATATCCTCTAAATCTTGACTTACCTTTGCATATGGTTAGTGCATGTGTCCTAATACATCTTCGACTACCCTACAGTCACAGAGATAGTTTATGTTTTTTTAAGAAATGATATCGTTTTAGCATTTCTATTTAATTTATTACCATCTTAAATTAATTTGAGGGTATCTTCTTAGATCATGCATGTTCCTTAGGAAAATGACTCTAAAATGGGAGATTTCCATGTAAAAGTCTTCTACGGGTGTGCATATTTCAGAAAGCTTTATAGTTGACTTCTTATAGAGCTTGGATCCACTGACTTCATATAATAAGGAATAGCAGTTGTAACCCTTTGGATACTGGTGCTGGCTGAGGGCCTGCATACCAAAAGGGCATATCTAGGAGTATCAACTTGCTGCCAAGTGACTGCTCAGTCTTCTTAAGAGGTAGTGTTATATCAGGGGTTCAGTACTGGTTTCTGTTGCTGAAAATTGGATCCTTTATAGTGGCAGGGACTCCATAGGCTTTGGTAAGTGGGGACTCATGTATTTGATACGAAGATCTTTATATTTTATACCTACTTCCACAAGTCTATACATAAGTCTCTCTCCCAGACTTCCTTATCCTCAAGTTTATAATCTTTCTAGTTTTCGGCAATTGACAAACTAAACAAGTCATTCACGTTGGCCCATCAGTTTATATATATTCTTACCTTGGCCACTTCCCTTTCCTCACAAAGTCATTGGTCAGGTTCACTATCCAAGCTTGGCCCACTGGGAATATTTACCCTCATTGCTGTCCACGATTCATCTTTTTTTTTTTTTTTAATGTTTTATTAATTTTTTTTTAGGAGAGAGAGAGAGACAACGTGAGCAGGGGAGGGTCAGAGAGAGAGGGAGTCACAGGCTGAAACAGGCTCCAGGCTCTGAGCTGGCTATCAGCACAGAGCCCGACACGGGGCTCGAACCCATGAACCGCGAGATCATGACCTAAGCCTAAGTCGGACGCTTAACCGACTAAGCCACCCAGGCGCCCCAAGTCCACGCTTCATCTTGAATAGAGCTGTAATTCAGCTCTTCTTCACCTTTGGTTTATATCTACATACCAAGCTGATCTACCTACAAACCAAGCTTGGTGTTTTTCTTCATTAATCTGCTGGTCATAAAGAATCTCCAACATAGATACAGGTGTGAGTAGAAGGTAAAGTGACAATATGACATCATGATCTGTCCCATGTGCTCACCAACTCTACTTGTGCTCAATGCCAATGTTCCACTTGCTTCTACAATGGATTACTGTTGGACCTACCTGATCTAATGACTTGGAGATTCTGACAGAACCCAGAACAGGGTGAGTAATTCTGACTATGTAGTCACTCAACATTTCATGATCAAGTGTCCCATCTCTAGCAAACCCCAATCGATAACATGCAAAGAACTATTTTTGTAATGATATAAACTTACCTATTTAGATGGGATGACTTTAGACATGTAAATGTCTATATTTGTGATATAGACAAATTCTCCTTGGGGTCTTGCCATAAATTCTTCATGATATTTTTCTGCATCACAGCTAATTCCAGTGCTATATGATTTACTTGCACTGCTGCAGCGGCCGAGACTTACTGAAGAAATCTTTTTTTTTCTTTGAGCCCCATTCAAAGTTTAGTGTCTTTCAAATCACTTGGGAGATGAGTTGGAAGAGTATTCTCAAGCATAGAATATGCTGCCTCCAGAAATCTGAGAGGGCTAGTAGGTGTCTCACTTTCTCCTTAGTGGTACTAGAAACAAGATGCGATAATTTGTTCTCTACTTTGGAAAGAATGTCATGGTATACCACAAACCACAGGAGCCCTAAAAATGTCATTGATGTGGTGGTCACTTGAAATCATATGAAGTTTATAATCAATCGTTTGCAACACATGGGAATTACCATGGTCTCCAATATACTTGCCACTTCTTGTTCATCTGGTCTGATTAATGTGATATTCCTCCACATAGTAAATCAATGTGATATTCTTCAGAAAGTCCAGATGGTCCAGAACCTTTAGTACTGTAATATGACAGATGGCAAGGGAGTTAAAATAGCCCCGGAGAAAGACTGTGAAGAATACTGTTGTCCACCCTACAAGAATGCCAACTGTTTCTGGTCTTCCTTCTGATAGGAATGGAAAAAATATGTATTTGCCAAACCAATGGTTCCATGAAATGTATATGAGTCCATATTAACCTTTTCTAGAAAGTAACTTTATCTAGTACAACAACCACAATTGAAGCTATTACTTGATGAAGTTTGCTTAATCCACTATTATCATCCACGATTCATCTGATCTGCATAGGGGCAAGATTGCTGAGCTAAATGGAAGTAGAACAGGACTACTGCATGACCCTGAATTACTTACGTCTTTAACATGGCACTGATGTCTGTCATTATCCCTGTGATATAATTTTTTTTAACTTACTATTTTGGTAGCTTCAGTGCACTACTATAGCTCATACTCAACAAACCAAGGAATTAACATGGTGTTCCGTCAACTACCAAAGGTACTCGTTTCAATTCTATAGGCTAGGACTGAGGCCTATGGACCAGCAGATCCACCATGACCCAGACTTGGATCATGGTTCCTATTTTTTACCCATGTGCCCTCACCACAACAGAAGGACTATGATGTTGCTTTGAGTCCTGAGTATCACTGACAACTACGACTCTGTGTCTCATAACCTTGAAAATGTCAAGAATGTATGATTATCCCCCTTCACCTAATTCAGTTACCTGAGGAAATGGCTGCAATATTCTTTTGGGAAAGAATTAGGGAAATCATTATTCTATACGTTGTTTTGATGTTGCTGAGCCATTCCTTCCAGAGACATAATTCCTTCTTTATTCAATAGAATCTGTATCTAAAGCTGGCTAAGATTTGGAAGCTGCTTCAGATTCTGTGTCTCCCTCTCTCTCTGCCCCTCCCCTGCTCACACTCTGTCTTTCTCTCTCTCATTCAAAAATAAGTAAACATTAAAAATGTTTTGTATCTATACTGCCCAGTATAGCTCATTAACCACATGGGGTCATTGATAGTTGAATGTGTATAGTTAACTGAGGAACTAATTTTTAAATTTCATTTAAGTTTTAGTTATTTAAATTCAAATAGCCACATGTGACTAGTGGTTATTGTATTGGACATTGTAGGTATAGGTTTGAGCAATATCCTTATTGCCTGGCTATCTATCTCACCCTTTAGGGGCACCATATTCTATTAAATATTTCCATAATTGTCACTACAATAATTATGCCTACTTTGTTTTTGAAGTTTACATGCCATTATGTTGGCTTTATTGTTTCTAAATCTTATCTTCCCTGCTGATATCAAGAATTCTATTTCTATAACATTATTTCCTTGGTTAACCCTGGCCGAGAGGATAGCTACCACTGACTTTCTCAATGATACTGGTATCTTTTTTGGTAAATGGAGTGTCTTCCTCTGACATAGCAGTCAGATGGTAGTTTCATAGCCCAAAATAGAGCATTTCCATTTTAGCATACCTACTTCTCTAAACCTTTTGATCCCTCCCCCACCACCTGCCAAAGTAGTTCTGGCATTCCTACATTACTTAATGTACTACAACACTTTTCTTAAGATTCTAAGAGCTGACCTATAATAGCACTGTCTTCCAGGATCTTGTCAAGATGTCAAATACTGTATCATGAGAAAGTGCTCCCATATCAATAAACTCTTCCTTTTCAAACTTTATTTTCTGTCTCCCTTGATCCAGTCCCATTCATATTCTCCATGTTCATGCTGGTACACGTGGGCTAAATGTTGCAGTCACTTCAACATATTATCTCCCTCCTTTCTTAGTGGACTCCATAGTTTTGTATTTGGGTTATGTTATTAAGACCCCTAGTTATTAGCCTCTGAGCCAGGAAAGAAGATGGGAAGTAACTGGAGGAAAGAGGAGGCAAAATATCTTGTCTTACAAAAGAGAGGCTTTTGTATTCCTGGAAGCCAGGTACAGAGCATCAACATCTAATAATGGGGAGGGTTTCTTTTGCAAATTCCCTTTTCCAAAGAGTTTGGGGAACCTAGGGTTCTAAGGTGCTTGAGTATATTGAGCTGGCTGTTGTATTCCAAGTCTCAAGGTTAGACTCCTTCTCAACAATAATTCCATGAACTTAACAAAACAGTCTTCTCTGGGTTGAGAAGTCAGTGTTCCCTATAATTCAGTCCTGGCCTGTTCCTCAGCATTTCTGATCTCTGGTACAGGAAAATAAGAGTCTTTTTACATGCTTCCAAGTAGGCCTTCTGTTTTTTAAATTAGTAATTAGTCACACTCAACCATTCATTCTCTTTCTGCAATGCATTAATAGTCCACAGCAACATACATCAAACCCTATTGTCCTTATAATTACTACTTCCCTCCAACTTCTTAAATGTCTAAAATATTATACCCTTGCCCTCTACCCAGTGCATTCCTTTATAGTAGTATTACATCACAATTTACAACCAGTAGAAGTAGAATTGAATGGCTGCAAGATGCCAAGGTACATCCATACTTCATCTATGATTAGTACTGAGCTATTCATGACCGTTCTGCTAGTGGGTAGCCCAGCTTCAAACTTCTATTTTAGGATTTGCTTAAACTAATGACATTGAATGCGCTTCGAGATGGACAATTGTGTGCAGAAAGTTGTTCCAAATGAAAACGTGGGGACAAGCTTTGTGCTATCGCACCATCCAGTCCTCGGATGCAGTCTGCTTTTTGAGCAGGAACATAAACTTAGGTGGGGAAGTAACTTTTCAACCGAATTCAATATCTGGGGACGAGCTGAACTGTAAGTCATCAATAGGCAACTAATAAACTAATAACAAAGTACTACAGTACTATTTTTTTGTTTATTTTAGTCTATTAAACACTCTGAGATCTCTGGTACAATGCTGGATAGAAATGGTGAGAAAAAAATTCTTACATCATTTCTGATATTAAGGAAAAAATGTTCAATTCTTTACCATTGCATGTAACATTAAGTGTACCTTTTTTGGTAGATACCTTTTATCAGATAGATGAAATTCCTTTCAATTCCCAGTTTTCTGAGAACTTTTATTAGGAATGGATGCTGAATTTTGTAAAATGTCTCTTTTTCATGTTTATTAAAATGGTCATATGTTTTATAGTCATATTTTTTCTGTGAATGTGGTAAATTACACTGACTGATTTTCAAATGTTACACCAACCTTGCATTCCTGGAATAAAGCCCACTTGATCATGATGTATTATTCTTTAAGATTATTACTGTATTTAACTTGCAGATATTTTACAAAGGTTAATACCTGTGTGTTCATATGGGATAGTAATTTGTAGATTTTTTTGTAATTATGTATTAGGTTTGATATTAGTGTTATGCTGAGCTTATAGAACAAATTGGGAAGATTCCCTACACCTCTCTTGTCTGAAAGAACTTATGTCAGATTTATTAAATTGGTGGCTTACAAACATTTTATCTTCAAAATCTGTTTAAATTTCAAAAAATCCCTGAGTCTCCAAAGAGTTTTGTTTATGTGGGTTACATATATCTATAAAATAGTTTATAGATAATAAAAAATGCTTATTAACTTATTCCAAAATAATAAATTACAGTAACATATTTTTATGAAAAATACTTTCAAAATTTTTTTGTGGGGAGAGAAGCATTGTTTTACATTTTCACTAGTCTTTTTTTTTTTAATATTTTTATTTCTAGGAGAGAGAGAGAGAGACAGCATGAGCAGGGAAGGATCAGAGAGAGAGGGAGATACAGACTCTGAAATAGGCTCCAGGCTCTGAGCTGGCAGTCAGCACAGAGCCCGACGTGGGGCTCAAACCCACGAACCACTAGATCATGACCTAAGTGAAAGTCGGACGTTTAACAAACTAAGCCACCCAGGCGCCCCATATTTTCACTAGTCTTCTTAATGGATAGCTTAATAGACTACCCCTAGTTCACGCATCTGCCTTCATGTTCAGTCTATTACAATATCACACATTATGTAGCCTATGGAAAAGCCTACTTGTGAGAGACTAAAGGTGGAAAAGGCAAAGAAGTTTCTGGTACTATTAAAGAAATAATTTTGACTTTGTTTCTTCTTGTGTCCATCTTTGTAAGTTGTGTTATTTAAAAATTCTTTTTCATTTATGTAAGTTGACAAATGTATTAACATGAAGTTGTATATAAAGCTCCCAATAACCTTTCTAATGTCAATGGGATCTATAAGATATCTCCTGTTTTATCCCTGTTATTGGTAATTTGGTTTTCCTGCTTTTTCTTAATCTGTCTCATTAGAGGTTTATCAGCATAATTTTATTTTTAAAACTTTACTTTTATTGGATGTTGGACATTATGTATGACACATCGTAGGGAGTCCAGGGTATGTTGTCTTTCTATAAGAAATACTGAGTTTTAGTCCAGCCACCAATTAAATTACTTGTGGATCCTTTTGAGCCTGTCAAGCTTAATGTTATTCTTTGTTAGTTTGGATCTATTTTAGTTTTGTCTTACTCCTAAGGTATGGCTCTTACTCTACAGTATGGTGCATGTCTGTAAGGTTTGGCCTTTTTAGCATTTAAACTGAACATCTCAGATATTCCATGAGAGCTCTCCACTGTAGCTGGAGTGGAGCTCCAATAGTATTCAGCATTCATGATTTCTGGGGTCTTTCAGCTGTCATCATGTAGGAGCTTCTCTGGCCAGTGGTCTCCATGCAGGTCCTCCCATCAGATATACTTTATTGCCAGTTCTTATCCCTTCAGCCACCCTTACTCTGATCTCAGCCTTTTCCACTCAGCAAAACTCCCCTCTCTGCTATAATTCTATGGCCTATCCCAGCTGGTAAGTGTTTCCAGGCAGAAAGCCAGGGCAAGTGTGGAACTCAACTTATGTGTTTTCCTTCTCTCAAAGATCACAGTCTTGTGGTCCCTGTGTCCAGTTCCTGAGAATGCTTGCCTCATGTAAACAGCCTTCATTGTTTATGGCAGGACAAGCATGGTACCAGTTACTCTGGCATTGCTGAAAGCAGATGTCCTTGCACCCCTGTTTTTCAAAAAGACCTAGTTAGTGAATTAAATTTTGGGGTTTAACAGCCTTTAATCCTATGAATCAAGCTTTGAAATTCTGAAAAAAATGAAAATTTCATTACTGAAACAGTTAAAACAATAACACCATTTGAGTTTTCTGATAAGATGGTCAACACCAGAGAGGTTTGCCAGAGGTTTCTAATACTAAATCTTCTTGCATATGATTGAATGTCTTAGAATTTTCCAACCCCTTATATGTATATTTTACACCTTCTCTACACTTACTTGGTATTATTCATGCTTGTACCATCCTATACTTTCTGCATTTCTTTTTTTTTAAATCATTCCTTTCTTTTGAATACCATTCCTTCCCTAAACTCACCCATAACTTCTACTACTGCCTATAATTCTTTGTTATAAATAAATATAGCATTCACCACATGCCAACTCCTGTTATGTATTGTGAATAAAACAAAATACCAAAAACAAGATAAGGTTCTTGTCTCTAATGGATCTTATATCCTATAAGAGATGACTTAATTAAGATTCCCCTGATAACAGGGCATGAAACAAAGTCTTGAGTACTGATTACTAATGGTGAACTTGGAGGTGATCCCAGGAAACAGAGATCAGAAGAGTGTGAAATGAGAAAAAAGAAACAGTCAATAGTTGAGGTTGCTGCTGTGGGAACAAGGACTTGATTTCTGTCAAAATCCCTTGAGAAATCCTGGCCCACCTGAAGACTGGATGGAGACTGAAACATGTAGTCACTGATTTCTACTTCCTTTGGCTGTGCTTGTGCTGGGGCAGAACAGGCACTTGTGGGACCAAAGAAAGCAGAAAAGCTGAAAAACGAGTGGAGTAGGGTGAGAAGGGTCGCTGTAGGGAGGGATATCTGAGCTTTCAGGGAATTGTCTATCACCACTGCAGGTGAAATCAAGGTGGACCAAGGAAATGTTACATGTGGCCCCAGAGGCAACTACCACAGGTGGATTATTAGAGTAAACACAGATAGTCTCTGAAAAATGTAAGTACTATGATAAAACCCAATAATGCAATAGAGTGGTGTGTGTGTGTGTGTGTGTGTGTGTAGGAATATATGCTCAGACTGGGTAGTTTGGGAAGGGATCTCTGGGGAAGTGGCCTTTGAGTTGATATCTAAGAAATTAGAAAGAGGCAAGATGCATAGAAGGGAATTCTAGGAAGAGCAAGTGCAAAGTCCTAAGCTGACATGAGTGTGGCATGTTTGAAGAGCAAATAGCTGAGGCCTCCTGAGAGCAGAGAAGGATGGTAACAGATGAAGGCAGAAACAAGAGTCTCCATGGCCATGGGAAAGAGTTTGGAAATTATACGAAGTCCTTTGGAAAAGCATCAGAAGATTTTATGCAGGGGAGTGATATGATCTTTTGTTTTAAACGATACTATGGGCATATAGTGGTTCTTTGATTCATACATGTCAAGTATTCCTGAAGGTTTCAATGCAGTTACAATGGCTAATGCTGGAAAATATTTTTCATTTTTATTCTGTCCCTGAATATACATAAATCATTGTCTTTAACTAAAATCCCAATCCCTTGCATTCCACTATCACCAATTTAATACTCATATTTCAGAGTTCTTTGAGAAACCAGCAATAGCAATTAATGGATGTCAGAATGTGCCAACACTCCTACATAGTGAAGATTCATTCATTAAAGTAAGTCAGGAAAAATGTTTGTGTAAAAATTCATCATTCGAATGATAACACCACAGTTATTTAGGGCTACATTTATTTCTAGTTGAAAGATGTTAATTTTTAGATTTTAAAAAGTTTTACTAAATATTAAGACACAAAATTCTCATAAAAACTCTATGTTAATACAATTCACTTTTCCACAAATTATTTTAATTGTTGATCTCACTGTAACAAAAATACTGAGCTACAAGATGGAATGCCCAGTTTTGACGTTAATTGTTCTATGACAATGAACAATTGATCACAAAATGATCACAAAGTATTTATGAAGCATCTATTATGTATGTGCCTTCCTATTGTGCTAAAAGTGACAAGTTACAAAAATATACCTGAGTATCAAAGACTATAGTCATTGCCTCAAATTTCATTTTAAATGCATAAGAAATATTGCATTGACATTCTGAAATATTATTAGTTAAAAAAAAAAAAGACTAGGCTTGGATGAGACTGAGAAAAATATGTCCTACATACAATCCAATATAAGAGTTAAAGTGGGCTTAATATTTTTTTGAAAGCCATGAATTATGTTTTCAAGGGTTAAGATTTTCCTGCTTAATGAAATTCTCTCATTGATGATATACTGTCCTGCACCACAAATATTCCACCACGGATAGCACTTGTTTAATGGTCCATCTTTCAGAGAACAGTTAGAATCCTAACACTTCCTCTAGAACTGCAGGTGACAGTGAAGATGTTTTCATTTCCTGTGGTTAGTTCTCCCCTGATCAAGTGTTAAATGTGATTCTGGTCTGACACGTTCTCTTCCTGGGCTTGAGAAAGCATAAACTCAAGTGGCCAGAGGCCCAGATCCACATATATCATTTTTATTCTTCTTATTTAAGTTTCAAGTGACTTTTTTTGCTTTGCAGTTTTCACTGTCTTCAAATATTCATGATCCATTTTGGTTCCTTTGATTTATAAGTTGCACATTTGAAAAGGTGTAACCACTAATGTGGGAGACTTTGCCATCCTCTGAAGGAAGACGACTAGACGAAATCTGTGATGAGCAAGAAACGACCCTTTGATCTTTGAATTGAAATTCCTTCTTAACAGGAAAAGTGATACATACATTTATATATGTCTACTGATCTTGATAAGTTTCAGAAAGGTTGTGCTTTCTTTGATTTTGCTGTGTACTTCTCAGGACTTAAGAGTTATTAGATAACTGCATTTAAATATAGATGTTGATAGTTTGGTAAGGTCATTCTACAGTTATCCATCACTATTTGGTAAATAATCTATTTTATAAAGTACTTTAAAATATCCAGCTTATAGCACACTTTATTACCTACTCTTTATGTTAAGGTCAAACTCAAACCTTTCTGTATGCAAAAAGGGAAATAGGTCAGTGTCATCTTTTACTGAGATAGAGCTATGGCTTGAGTTCGGGGCTATAAAGAGAAATGGGAAAGTTCACTCGCAGGAAATGTATCAGGAAGCACTTGTAAAGCAGAAAAGACAAGATTGAGAAATAACTCTAATGCATTTAAAATTGATTAATTACTCACATTTGTAACCTCTTAGCATTGTAAAGCTTGAAAACCTTTATGGTATCAGATAAGAGACATTTCAGTGGAAGGAACCAAAGATCACCTAAGAAAAATCATAGGGAAAAAAAGTATTTTTTCCTAAGCCAGATTGCAGAGATCTGTTACTCTACTTCCCCTCTCCCAGTGCACATCCCAAGTTAGAATAAGTTTTATGAGAAATAAAGAAGAAAGTTCATTCCGAAAGCGACTCTCAGAAGAAATAATGCTAATTATATCAAAGAGGAAAAATCGGGCCTCACCCAGTGACTAAACAAGACATGATAAAGAGCTGCTGCTTTTTCTGTAACTGTGTAGAACAGACCAAAATCTGGACTTCTAAGGGAAACATTCCAATAATCAAAAAAACACAAAAGGATGAGATGAGAAAAAAAGTAGAAGCTGATGGGATAAGAGTTGGGAACAAATTTGAACAAGTGAGGATTAGATCAATCTGTTCACCAGAAAAGCTAGTTATTGGGTTGACTGAGTCTGATTGATTGTCTACTTGGTCCATGTCATTATCAGGCAAACATGAGTTCTTACAGATATTAACCAACTGACTCTGGCTGTCAAATGAATTTTTAAAATGTCCAGTTTGAAATACTTACACTTGTGATACTTGTTAAATGTTATAAACTCTTTGCAGGGGACGGGAAGAAGAGACATTTTTCTGTTACATCCTCCAGAAAGACACTAGCATCAACATTCATATAGCCTCAGCCTTTCAGCACATGGTGCCTCCCTAGGCACAGTCCCTGCCTTGTGAGGACAATTGAATTCAGAAACACTTTCTAAAAATTCTATTTTGTATGATGATAATGAGGAGAAGATATTAAGGACTACCAGCCTTTACCTTTTATGTATTCACAGTTTCAGAGGGTCTATCATATAGGGTCCAGTCATTGGAAAGAAGAACCTTAATAGGTACTTAAGCAGAAAGTTATCTGCAATGCTGATCCTTATTTGGGGCAGAATTAGCACAATTATAGATAAAATATTCAAAATCTGTTTCCAAGTCACATTAAGCACTTGGATTTCTGGCAGGGTGGGTACAATTTGTGAATGTGTAGTGCCACACATTTTCCTACAATGCAAAACTTAATTTCCAAATATACTTGCAAAAGCATCTTTGATCATGGAGTGTGCCAGCATTCTTTTGGCATAATGATAAACATTTCAATGACGAATCAAGAAAAAATTGTGAAATCTATCAGATATTTTTAAAAAGTTGAATGGATAGCACCATTAATACTATATTTGTATTCATGGGAAATAGTACCTAAGCTCAAGAATTTTTCAAACGATCCTTCTGTTGTTAAATAATTAATAGACTTTTTGTTCAGACTCAACCCAAATGGACAAATTCTGAGAGACAGCATGTAATTTGTATTCAAGAGTGAAAGCATTTTTTAGGATGCCTTTTAAAAAGACCCCAAAATAGCTTTGTAATTTAAAAAATACATGATAAATATACAAATCTTTGTAATGATATTATGGTTGACTTAAAGAGTGGTCCCAGCAAAGTGACAAAATAAATAAGTCAGAGATCTGTTGTTCAATTACAGATACATAGAAACGATGCATGTATACAATAGCATAACGTTTAATTACATAAACATCTTCTTCAAAAACAAGAAGATGACAGAAATAATGGGAATACTTAAATCAGAGTGGCAAGTTCAGGACCTGGTCTTCCAGCAACCAAAAGAAAAACTGCCCCAGACTGAAGTCTTCAAGTATACCTAAAAGTGCTTTAACGCCCATACAGGTACAGAAGACATGCCTTTGGGCTCCAGCAAAATGGGGGAACTAAAGCATCACACCCCATTACAAAGCTGGGATAATGGAAGAGTTATTATCTCAGTTTCTGAAAGGGGGAATAGAACAATTCTACTTACTGGCACAAGAAAGCAAGAAGGAAACTTGTCTTTAGGATTCTGAGGAGAAACAAACAAACAAACAAACAAACTCATCCATGGGTGTGTTCACGCCTGATCTGAAAAATTAACAAGAAGACCAATCTCAGTTTGGTAAAATCCTTGGAGCACCTAGCAAAAACAAACGCAAAACCACTCCAGACTAGCATTTCTGTAAGTGCATGGACTCCAACAGGAAAACAGAACAAAACACACAAAGAAAACAACACTCTTCTGTTATCATGTTCTCTCACACACAAATAAATAACAAGCGATGAGGGAAAATGAGCACACAAGACATACATGAGGATTATATAAACTTATTTCCCCTCACTCAAACAATATAATAAAAAATCTGAAATAATCTATAAAACAAAATTATTAGAGTAAAAAAAGAGAAGGAATATAAATAAATCTCAAAGAATATGACACTCTAAAACTATATGGCAGATTTGAAAAAGAAATATGTATCTTTAGAAATGAAAAAAAATCCTTGAAATTCAAATTTTAATTAACATAAAGAATAATTAATTTAAGAGGTAATAAGTGAGCTGGAAAGCTAGTGACCCAGTCACTGAACAAAAAGATTAAGAAAAAGTACAAGGCAGAAGTAAGAGAAATGAAGGATTGAAGATACAACATATATTGAACTAGAAATTCCAGAAGGAGGGAAAACAAAATGGTGAAGATATTACATTTAAAGAAACATTTTTTAATAAGTTTTCAAATTTGATAAAGGATACAAATCCACAGATTTCAGAACATCAAAGACAATATGAAAATCTTAAAAGCAACCAGAGAGAAGAGATAGATTACCTACAAAGGTAGAATTAACCTATTGGCACAGGAACAGGGAGTACAGGGCTGGGCTAAGCATTTAATTTTATCTGTAACATTTAATTTCTTTTCAAATGATCTCAAGCAAGTATGAAAACATTATTGTCAAAACTATGTGGTAAGTATGATCATGTCAGTTATATTCTTTTCTTACTTATCTACCAGTTTGACACGTTTCAGAATTAAAAATTTAACTAAGAAAAGTTGAAGGGGAGCACATATTATTTACTGATAAATAGTAGTTGTTTATCTCAATGACTTCTTTCTCCCCATTTCCATGTACCAACCCTAACCCAAGCAGTTATAAATAGCCATGAGAAGGCTTACCCTAGTGTTCAATTTGGAAGAGGCTTAGCAATTACTTTAATGGTGGCAATATCATTTAGATGAGGGGTAGGTGAGCCACAACTCTGGGACCCTGTTTTATCAAGCTTTAGTATACCGTAGCCATGCTCATTTTTTCCTGCTTTGTTTATGGCTGCGTTGATGCTGTATAATTGCAAGTCTAAGATATTTATTATCTAGCACTTTAGAAAGACGTTTGTCAACTCTTGCCTTAAATGATGATGCTTCTTGTTATTTCCCTTTGACAACTAAGCAGTATATTTTTGAAAATGAAGTTACAAATCTCATATAGATTTAAAAGTAATGATTAAGTTTAGTGGTCTTAGGTTCATACACAGGGGAAACTTGAGATAAAAATAAATACTAGGAAATTCTAAAATATCTTTGAGTGTTCATTTAGTTGAATTTGCCACTTACAAGTTTCTCCATAATCAAGCAAAACTGGTTTGGGTAACATGAACAGTCAAATCAGTCATCTGATTCTGCAATACAACCTGATTAATTTGTTATATAGCAGGTTTCCCAACCTTAGCCAAAGTTTCATTAATTTTATGTCAGTTTAGAAAGCATTTGTCTGGGCCTATAGTTTTAAAAATTCTATTTCTAGGGGCGCCTGGGTTGCTCAGTCGGTTGAGCGTCTGACTTCGGCTCGGGTCATGATCTCGCGGTTCGTGGGTTCGAGCCCTGCATCGGGCTCTGTGCTGACAGCTAGCTCAGAGCCTGGAGCCTATTTCAGATTCTGTGCCTCCCTCTCTCTCTGATCCTCCCCTGCTCATGCTGTCTCTATCTCTCTCTCAAAAATAAATAAAATATTTTTAAAAAATTCTATTTCTATAGGTATTTTAGTTTCCGATGGAAGGACTGGAAATTCTGGCTCTTCATATGCTTAAGATGCCTGAAAATGATGTTATATTATTTAATATATAGTAAGATCTTTGAAAAAAAACTCATCACTCAGTCATAGCTGTAAAAATGGCTGGATTTCTCACCTTAGTGTCTATTTAAACCTCAGGAAAGTTTTTATCTTTCAGGTGGAGAAAGTCAGACTTTTTTTTCATCCAAGACTAGAGATTTTGCTGGTTTAATCACTTATGTCAATAGAAACCATAATAATAGCTTCCTTGAAGACACAAGTTATTACTTGCTGTAGATACAGCAAGGAAAATTGCTCTGTCATGCCACTTCTTCAAGTCCCTTTGTCACCAGGCCCACCTTCTCTCTCTCTGATCATATTTCATTCTTTGGACTTGCCTAACCCAACCACAGCCTTACCTGTCCCATGCCTCCCCACCCATCCCCACACCTTTACAGTCAGCACATGTTTAATACCTTTTTTAAGTATCTTGCTGATGCCCAGCTTCAATCTCACCATCCTCCAGCACTCATTTCACAAATGAACATTGGATTAATTGGTCTTTAACAAACTCCTATAACGTATAATGATCCTACCCTTCTCTGAATTCCGGTGGTTCTTAATTTAAAATATAAAACAAACATAAAGAGCCTTAGATTGTTTTCCATTTTTTACATGTAAGTAAAATATTATCTCTTTAATAAGAATGTAAACTCCTTCAAGGTCCAGGACAATGTCCTGTGTGTGTGTGTGTGTGTGTGTGTGTGTGTGTGTTTAAAGGCAATAAAAAGAATCAAATTAGATAAAGAGATAGAGTAGGAAGGCTACTTTGGACATTCCATCCAATGTGGTGAAGAACTAAGTATCTGCTTTAATATTCATTGGCTTGCTCATATGTGTGTGTGTATATAAATATATAAATGTACATATATCTTTGCATTTATATTTCATATATTTTCTGTTAAGAGAAACAACTAGTTGTTAAATATAGTTGTTAAAAAATCATAGGGCATTAGTGAGATATTCTTTGAAATCCATTAGATGAATTTGTTAGAGTCAAATAATTCTTCAAACACAAGTCAAGTATATAAAGAAGCAAAAGGCAAACAATGTCGTTTCCCTCAGATTCCATTTTCCAAGGTTATTTATAGTTGGATTTATCTTTTAAGGGCTTATAGAGGAATTGAGCTTGAAAACAGGCAGGAGTGCATAATTGTTCTTTTTCAAGCCAGAAACTATTTTTCTTTCTCTCTGAAGGTTAAAGTCAGAATCACTAGATTTGTAACTTACAACTTAAGCCTCTTTACTATTTTCCCTTCTCCACTTTTCATTTTATCCATCAGATTTTCTGAGATGTTCAAATGGGCAATTTCCAAAGAGTGACACTGACAGTTTCCAGAGCCAGTAATAAGTTAAGTTGTAAAATAACCTTTTTAAAGAGAAAACCTATAGATTCTCGCAAAGCCTTTGCTTTGTACTTCAAGACTGTCTCCGTCCCCTTCTGCTCCCCATCTCGCTTCTCTACCCCTGCATAGAGTTCTTAGTTCCGTTTTGACCTATAACGGCCGTACACATAATAGCCATCAACACACGTTGGCTGTAACTTCCAAATTAATGGACCTGTGTATTTCTCAATGTTTTTTTTTCTCTTTTAACAAAATGTCCAGAAACTCTGCTTTGCTTTTTGGACAGAATATCAAGGGAAGTGGGTGGTTAAAAGAAAGCCTGGGGATGAGAAGATAATAATACATATGCTTACATTTTGGAATATACTCCTACCTTCCCAGGATAAAGAGAAAAGCATTAAAGAATTCTTTTTAAAGAAAGACAACATGATACACCAAGGGCACAGCAAGTCTGTCCTCAGAGAGCAGAACTGAATGAGATGTAGACATTTTCCATAGAATGACTCACCAATGGTTCACACTGAAAGTGTGTTAATAGTAGAGAGAATAATGACCATAATTCAGACTGAGATCTCTTTGAAGATAAGAACTCTATTTTTTCATCGTTGAGTCTCCACTGATAACTTACAATATTTGGTATATAAATATTTTTTGAATGATTAAATGAGTTGTATTCTCTTGGGCTTTCCTGAGCAGCACCAAACTGAGTATTCAAGTTAACTCTATTGGAAGAGCTGTAGTATATTGTCTCTTGGTGTGTGTGTGTTTGTGTGTGTGTGTGTGTGTGTGCACTTAGGAGAGAATGAATGAGAATGAATAAATATGATAGATATGCTTTGAAGCTGAAGCAATTTCAACCAAAGAGCACAGAAATTATTATCACTGATTATTAAGTGATGTGCCTATCAGAAGATGGAACAATACATTATTTGTGTGGTTATTCAGGAAGAATAAGTATTCTTATTGTTCATTGAAGCTATTGTGTGCCTTAGCTCTGAGCTAGATGTTGTGAATGATAAAAAAAACTAGGCCGGGTGTCTAGTTGTCTCTATAGGTGATTTCTGTGGACATACCACATCCACCATTAGAGAGCACTCAGTACCCCTGACCATCTGCAAGTATAATCCATTTCCCCTATGTTCTTTAGTGAGCAATGTCAAGTTTACTGAAGATCCCACCAGGAAAGCAGAGATAGAGTTTATACTGCTCCTACTGTAGTCTTCAGCTTTATATATACCCCATTTGGCATAGTTTTTCTCCCCAGTTTTTCTAGGTTCCCCAGTCCTTCTAGTTCCCTCCTCTTCATCTCTTTCCATTATCCTACTGCACAGCTTTATGCCACTCATTCCTCTTTTTCTTGACTTCCCTGGATTAAACATCTTTTTTCTTGTCTCATAGAAGAGCAGCACCATCTATATTCTCAGTCTTTGGAGCCACAGCCTATTGCTCTGGGAAGCAGGATTCTTGTGTATTTTTTCCTATGTCTGTTTTAGTCTGGATCCTTCCAGAAACAGAACCTGGTTTTCAAGGATTAGGTGCTGGTAGTTTATTTGGAAAGTAAATTTAGAAAACACAGGTAGGGGAGATAAGAAAGAGTAGGCATGTGCTGTGGTCTGAATGGGGTGGAGGGGGGAGATACAATATCCTCCCTAAATATATATGTTGAAATTCTAACCCCCAAAGAGGGGGTGGGGGTTTGGGAAGATGCTTAGGTCATAATGGTGGAGTGCTCGTGAATGAGAGTGTTCTTATAAGAGACTCTATGAAGGTCCTTTCTGTCATTTGAGGACACAGCACAAAGGCCTTGTGCTCTAAACAAGAAAGAGAACTCCCCCAGAATTTGTCCATGCTGGCAACTTGATCTTAGACTTCCCAGCCTCCAGACTGTGAAAAATAAATTTCTGTTGTTTACAAGCCACTCAGTCTATGGTACTTTATTATAGCAACCTGAAATGACAAAGATAAGAGCTCTAAATGTAATTTCACCTGTGAGAGAGGTTCTTGCCCTCTCTCCTGCCTGGTCATGCTTAAGATGGGGAGGGATGTGACACTCACACACTGCAAGAGTCTGTCTGTGATATGCCCCTTCTCAGCTGAAAAGCCATGGCTTTGAACTGAAGAAACACCATTGCAGGCTTATTCCCCACCCTCTTCTCTTTATGCAGCAACTTCTAGAATGTGCTATTCCCTGACACTTATTTGGTTTTCTTTCATTGGAGCCTTCTAAAAGATAGATGATAACATTATTTCTACTCAGACTGATATCTTCACTCTGTCCTGGGAAACATATGATCCTCTACCTCGCATGACCCTAGAACTTGGCCTGCACTGATTGAAAAAAAAATACTGGGGTGTAAAGGCTCTTCTTCGCACCATAAATTAAGCAAGTTATAAATTCTGCCTCAACGCAGTTATGGGGATGTAAGAAGGCTATTACACAGAGAGGAGGTAAAGATTCTTCAGCATCTTCCTGATTATACATAGTCGAAATTATTTTCTGTGGATTGAAACAGCTCCCTTGGACACTTCCTGCACTTTCATCTGGATGCTGATTTATTTTTCTCGAAGTGAATTTAGGTAATGAGAAAGGTGCCTACTTGACATCTCCAGAGAATAAATCCTTCTAATTATCCACTAGAGAAGAGAAGCAGAAGGGCAGTCACAAAGCAAATACCTCCTAAAATATTTTAGAAATATGTCTCAAGTCTGAGCTATGCAGAAAACTACTAAAAATTGCTCAAGCTGAGTGAGTTAAGAAAATCCTGCCTGTTCCAATAGTTGGTGTAAGTATGTCAATTACCATCACTCGTGATGATTGTTCAAGGTGGGCAGTCTTAAGAAAGTAGAGGTCTGAAGCTGAACCATCTCTCCACATAGTTCAAGTCTCCAAGCAGATACCAAATAGTAAGAGATAGATACACTGTGTCCCCTCATCCAAGTTTCTCTACCTCAGCTCTATTGGCAGCCAAATAAATCTTTTTGCTTTGTGTGGGAGCTGTCTTGTGTATAGCAGGATGCTTAAGAGCATCCCTAGTCTCTACCAACTAGATGCCAGTAGCAACACCCTCGCTTCCCCAAGTTGTGAAAATAAAAAATGTCTTGAGTCATTGTCAAAAACCTCCCGGGGGCAGGGCAGGCAAAATCACTACCAGATGAGAACAATGACCAGGAGAAACTTTCTTAATTCAACAAAAAACTTTTTGATTGTCTACCATTTCCAGCAACTCTATTAGAGGTTAGTGAGTAAGGCAAACACATATGGATGTTGCCCTCATTCAGTTTACAATTTAGTAATCAAGAAAATATGTAAATAAATAGAATGATTACAAATTGTAAATGAATATATATTTAAAACAATTCAGTTAATGATAAATGTCATGAAAGAGATAAAGGAATGAGACGATGAGTAACTGGTAAGCCTGTTAAGCAAGGTGGTCAAGGAAGATTTCTCCATGTAGCAAACATTGGAGCAGAGGTTTAAAGGATGAGAATGAGCTGGCTATCTCCAGAGTGGGACCATTCTGAGCAAAGGGAAAAGCAAAACAAAGGCACAGGGTTGGGGGGGTGGGCAGAAGCTGCTTGAAGTAATTGAGGAGCACAAGGGAAGCCAATGGGATTGGAGTACAGACAGCAAAGGGGACTATCAGAGATAATAAGTGTGTCATGTAAGGCAGGAACTGGAAAATACAGAACCTTGTAATTTATTGTGGGGAAGAATCTAGATTTTAATCTATAAGCATTGGGAAGCCATTTAATCTCTCAAAGAAGGGAGTAGCATGATCTAGTTTATGATTTAAAAGGTTACTCTGGCTAAAACAATGAATTATTAAAAGGGAAGAATTGAATTAAAGAAACCAGCTAAGGGCTTATTTAAATCACCTAATTAGAAGTTAATGACTCCAATGATGGCATTGGAGATGAAGAGAAGTGAACAAATTCAAGTACAATGATCATCTTGGTGAAGAATTGAATGGGCGGTAAAGAAAAGAGGATGTGTAATGGATCACTCCTAGATCTGGGTCCCAAACAACTAGGAGGAGAAGACTGGGCAAAAATAAGTTTGACCAAGCTAAGCATGAAGAATGCCATTTTGAGTATATTAAATCTAAAGTAGAAATAGCAAGTTGAGGGACACCTGGGTGGTTCTGTCAGTTAAGCATCTGACTCTTAATTTTGGCTCAGGTCCTGATCTCATTGTTCGTAAGATCCAGCCCTGGGTGGAGCAGTGCTGAGCCTGTGTGGTATTCTCTCTTTCCCTCTCTCTGCCCCTCCCCTACTTGCACTCACATGCTCTCCCTCTCCCTGTCAAAATAAATAGATAAACATAAAAAATTTTTTGAAAGAAAGGGCAAGTTGCATGCTGGATATATAATAAACATAGAGCTTAGGGAAGAGATAGGGAGTAGGTAAATAAAATTGAAAGTCACTGGAATTTCGATGGCACTTGCAGCCATTAGAATGAAAGAGGTAATATGGGAAAGGAGCTTAGACAGTAAGGATGAGGCCCAGGGCAGAGCTATGGGGTCCTCCAACATTCAATAAGGCAGGACCAGCAAAGAAGACCTAGAAATGGTCAGGGAAAATGAAACAAATGTGCTGCCACGAGAGCTGGGAAATGACAGTGTGCCAGTAAAAAGGGATGACCAGTGGGACAATGAACATACTTCTGTGACTCTGTTCAAATGTTTTAGTAGGGCAATATCCTGGACATGAAATTGCTTGATTAAAGGCTATAAATGTAGTAAAAATTTAGTAGATATTGCCAGGCTTTCTTCCATAAAACTTGAATTATGTGCAGATAAGATAATGACTTTTCTAAAAATAAACTTATTAAAGTATAACGTGATACAGAAATGTAAATAACTCATAGACTTAAAGCATTAAATTTTCACAAAGCTAACAGACCCGTGTATCTAGCACCAGATGAAGAAACAGTATTACTAACCCCTCGGAAGTCCTTCTCATGCTGTGTCAGTCACTACCCCCATCAAGGTAACCACCAGCTTGACTTCTAACACCATAATTAGCTTTGCCGCTTTTTGAGCTTTATGTAAATGGAATCATACAGCATGTGACTCTTTTGTGGCTAACTTTATTACACCTTATGCTGGCGATAGTCTCCATATTGTTGCCTATAGTGACAATTTTTTAATTCTATTGTCTTTGTAATGACACAATGTATTTGTCCACTCAAATTTTGATGATACTGCATTGTTTTCCAATTTACACTATTACAAATAGTGTTGCTAAGATTATTTTTGTATATCTACTTTGGCGGACATATATGCAAATTTCTTTTTGCTGGTCATACAGTAGGCTTATTTCCAAATATTAGATACCACTAAATTATTTGTCTACCTGCAGTTTATGAGAGTTCTAATTATCCATGTCTTTGTCAACACTTGATATCATCAGTCTTTTTCATTGTAGCTATTCCAGTAGTATGAAGCAGTTTCTCATTTTAACTGTTTTCTGTTTTGGTTTTTGGCTTTTTTTTTCCTTTGCACTTTCCTGATGACTAATGAGGTTAAGTATCTTTAAAATCTTTAAAACATACATATTTTAATTTTAGAGAGAGAGTATATGAGTGGGAGTAGGAGAGAGAGGCAGAGGGACAAAGAGAATCTTTTTTTAAATGTTTTATTTATTTTTGAGGCAGAGAGAGAGAGAGAATCCCAAGCAATGCTTGGGAGCTGTCAACGCAGAGCTGGATGCAGGGCTTGGTTCCATAAACCATGAAATCATGACCTAAACTGAAATTAAGAGTTGGACGCTTGACTGACTGGGCCATCCAGGTGCCCCCAGAGAGAGAGAATCTTTAGCAGACTCCACGCTCAGCATGGAGCCTGACATGGAGCTCCATCCCATGACCCTGGGATCATGGCTTGAGTTGAAATCAAGATTGGTCACTCAACTGACTGAGCCACCCAGACACGTCAAGTATCTTTAATATATTTATTGGCCATTCATATATTTTCTTTTGGGAAGTGCCTGTGTAAGTCTCTTGTACATTTTTCTATTGAGTTGGCTTATTATTTTTATCATTGATTTATTGATTTATATGTGAGCTTTTTGTAAATTTTATATGCTAAAAAAAATCTTCTCCCACTCTATTCTTTGCCTTTTCATTCTCTTAGTAATGTCTTTTGATGAAGTTTGTAGTTTTAATGTAGTCAAAATTTTCAAGTATTCCTTTATTGTTAGTGCTTTCTGTGTCCTATTTAAAACATCTTTCTCCTAAGTTTCTTCTAGGAATTTTTCAGTTTCAGGTCTGATGTTTAAGTTTATAATTGAGTTTGAGTTGATTGTGTGTGTGTATTTTTGTGTATAGTGCACATGCCGGGTCAAGATATACTTTTTTCCCTTTATGATTAGCTGATAGACCTAGTGTCATTTCTTTAAAAAGACCATACTTTTTCCTCTGCACTGCAGTGTGAATTTTGTCATGAATGGGGCCATCATGTAGCAGGTGATATATATGTGTAGCTATTTCTGGAACTCCTGTCTGTTCTGTGACCTATTTGTTTATACTTGCTGCAGTACCACCCTGTTGTAATTTTGGTAGCTTTATGATAAGTATTGATATCTGGCAGTGGAAGTCTCTCAGCTTTGTTCTTCCTTTTAAACACTATCAGTAATTTTTGGCTTTCTGTATTTCATATACATGTTAAAGTCAATTTGTTCTTCTCTTACACACATGCACCCCCCGCCCCCCCCCACATACAGTTGGATTTTTTTTTTAATTTTTTTTAATGTTTTATTTATTTCTAGGAGAGAGAGAGAGACAGCGTGAGCAGGGGAGGGTCAGAGAGAGAGGGAGTCACAGACCGAAACAGGCTCCAGGCTCTGAGCTGGCAGTCAGCACAGAGCCCGACGCGGGGCTCGAACCTAGGAACCGCGAGATCATGACCTAAGCGAAAGTCGGACGCTTAACCGACTAAGCCACCCAGGCGCCCCTACAGTTGGAATTTTTATTGTGATTGCACTGAGATCAGTTTGGGAGAAAACTGATACCAAGTCTGCCAATCCATGACCATGGAGTAATGAATATGAAAATATGACAATATTCAAAAAAGATTTCAGTCAAGGGAAGCTTTTGTGAGAAATTGGTCAATGGTTTCTTTGTGATCCTTTTGTTTCCCAAGGTTTACCTGATTTTTTGTACTTGCAAAAATATCAATCCACTCATACAGGGTTGGTCTTCACCAAAATACAAATCATGAGGATCAGTCTGTAGCTCTTCTTTCTGGCAATAGCTAGCCCCCAGGAAGTTGCATATGAACATATTCAGAAAAAAAGGAGCTTTTGTTTTGCACCTGTACCCTCCTTCCTGCCTTCCAACTTGACACAGGACTGTGATGATGATTCTTCTCCCACTCCCTACTATGCCCATACATGCAGCAGGCCACAGAAAGCTCTGTGCTTTTCCAGATGATGCTCTTTATTAATAATTAACAATAATGTTTCTTTTTTTTTTTTTTAAATGTTTTATTTATTTCTAGGAGAGAGACAGAGAGAGAGAGAGGGAGACAGCGTGAGCAGGGGAGGGTCAGAGAGAGAGGGAGTCACAGACTGAAACAGGCTCCAGGCTCCGAGCTGGCAGTCAGCACAGAGCCCGACGCGGGCTCGAACCCACGAACCGCGAGATCATGACCTAAGCGAAAGTCGGACGCTTAACCGACTAAGCCACCCAGGCGCCCCTTAACAATAATGTTTCTTATGAATCATTTCACTCTTTTTAAAATGTTTCACTGACTAATAAAGTCAGCTTCCACAAGACAATTACGTTTATACACGGTTTTATCATTCAAATGTCCTGGAAACACGTTCTCTGTGTATACTCAGTACTCAATAGATTTTTTTAAAACATCACATGTCATGCATTCCCATTTCATACACAAGAAAAAGCTTAAGGAATTTATTATAATTTCAGCATATAATTTTTCCTATTGTATCTGATTCACCCATGGTAAAAATAATTGATAAAAATATTGTTCATGATTAAATATTTAAAGCAATTATATGTAAATGTTGTCATTTATGACTGCTTATCATCAGAACCTTTTATCTTTGAGATTTCAAAAATCAGTTCTTAGTGTGCTTCTACTCGAGACCCAATTTTATCTAGATAATTTACTTCAGCAATCTCAGGATAAATTCTGAGAAAGTTTCAACATTTCACATTCTCAGTCTCAAATATTTCCAGTTTTCCTCCAGATTCTCTGGGTATGCTCTACATTTCTGCTCCTTGGCTAAATCTCAAGATTTCTAACAAGGTAACAACAGAAATCCCAGAATTTGTGTACAAAACTTCACGCTTCCAAGATTTCCTACGTGGATATAAATCTTTTCTCCACAGGGTTCACAAAACTCAATAGAAATTTAATTATCCTTCACACCATAGCCATAAGGGTAAAAAATGAGATGAAGTTCAGACCAAAACAGAACAAAACAATAAAAATTAAACATAAGCTTCAATACAAATATGTTCCAGAAGTTTTGAAAGAAAAGCTTTTAAGTCATGTTGGAATTAATCATTCATATTATTATGTAGCCTAAGAAATATTTGTAATGTATCTATCTATCTCTCGATATAGATTACAAGCTAAGTACTACCAAAAAGCATATAGGACAGTCCTTAGGAAGACACCTGGCATTTAGAGAAACACATGTCCTGCTTTTAAAAGGATGTTCTAAATAGAACCAACTAGTCAAATAAATTTTAGCACATATAATTAAAAAAGAGAAAATATAATTTATTTATTTTCCAAATACAATTTTGGAGGCAGATAGAATTACTGTTTCAGGATTTTCTAATGCTCAGGGGTGGTTCTAAGTCATATCTGCCCTAGTGTATCCAATGCCATTGTCGACATATATCAAGCAGCCTCATGAATTTTCAGTTGAGAGTTTTTGGTTATTTTCCATTTGACAATGCAAACTAGAATGCTGTGTGCAGCTGTTTGATCCAGGATCATCAGGAGGCCATGTGCTGTCAGAATCTGTGAACACTGGTTTCCACAGGAACCAGAACTTTTTCCAACACATTGTAGGCTACCATTTTTTCCATCAGCTCTAAAGAAGCAATTTTTCTAATAGGAGTGTACTGCATATACACATGTTACCTTTGAAACTGTCTGCTCTTTGAGAAAGAAAAATGTTTTCAGTCTTCTAAAAATTAAAAATTTTTCTGATCAGAGTCCCTAAGCCCAGAAGGAAAATGAAATGTAATTATTTAGTTAGTATTGATAGAATTTACTGCTTGAAATACAACTCAGAGCATTAATTACCTATCTAATGGGCTAAAAGAAACAAACAGTAAAAACAGTAAACTAGAAAATTCTCTGTGAGAAACAATTTGGTTCAGAAAACTTAACCAAATACAAAATATATTTTTTCTTGACGGCTTTTTCCAATGCCTCACTCTTACTCTTTTATTTTGTACTTTTAAGAATGTTAGTTATTATATTTTTAACACAGATTCAAAAATATTGGGACATTAAGACAGAGCTGGTAGGAAAAAAGTCTTTTAACTTTGAGACCATTGGGCATCATGGAGATAGAGTTGAAAGGACTTTGAATCTTCAGACTCACTTTCCCTTTTCCAAAAATGAAGAAACTGAGCTAGTCCTAACTGCTATTAGGGTTATTAAGTGGCTGGCCCTAAGTCATGGTATCATTTAATACTTAACCAGGACAGTACAGATCTGCCTTGTACATGCTTTTACACATGATCTTGGTGATGCTGGAGTGTTCCAATGGCAGCACTGGAATTCTGTTCCCCAATACCATTGTCACAGTGCCCAGTAAAATGTTCCCCCTATTATGTTGAAATAGATTCTGCTCTTCAGACAGTCTTTCATAAGTTAGAAATTGAGTTCTACTAAATCATGTACACTTGTATTCCAATTTTTTGTTTTTAAGCCGCTTATTTTTTTCTATGGGAAAATGAATTCTCTTACCCTCTCCTATCCTTGAGTCATTGAACATGGCCACTCAAGAATGCTCGTTTCTCCTTTTTATCAAACCATGCCTGTCTTATTTAATACTCTAGGATTTGCTACTGACATAAAGCCCCTATAGGCTAATCCTATCTCACTCCTTCCTTCTCCTCATTCCAGTACCCCCTTTCCCATCCCTTCTTCCTGTCTGCCTCTCTAAATAATATGTGTCTTTTCTTTAATGCAACTTAAAATTATTATTTCAAAATATTCATCATTTAAGATTTCCTTCAGTTGCAATTAATTAAAAGCCAAACTAATGGCGACTTAAATCATAAGGACATCTAAAATTTACCTTAGACAGAAGTTGGGAGGTAGGACTGTGCCTAGGAGGCAGCAGATCAATAAAACCCAAAGTGGTTTTATGGTGTTTGGTGGCAAAAACAATTCTCATTACTGTCAACCTGGGCTGAGTTAGTAATTAAAAACACCTAGCTGATGTAGAGGACATGTGGACGGAAGAAACCAGCAGGCAGATCATTTCAGAATTGGAGATGACATCTACCAACGTGTTAAGTGTTATAAAGGACTTTGCAACAGCTAGGTCCCAAGGAATAACAGGCAACAAATATGTTTTCTGTGAAAATCAGATACAGTATTGCAGTGGAAAGGACTGCAGCTTTAATGAGTAACTTTTATTCATTCATCACACATTAAATTACTACCTGCTATCTTCCAGCCAATCTAGCCACAGGAGTTCAGGGTATTGACTAAAGACTATTCTTGTCCTCACGTTCATACTCTGGTTGAAAAGACAGACATATAAATAGTTGCAATTTCAAGTGATGATTGTTCTAATGAATATATATACAAGGTATGAAAACCACCAGAAAGCAAGTGATTTTGCTTGAAAGTACCACTGAGGTGGTGACTTTTAAACAAGGGAAGGCCAGAAGAACACTTGAGGAATATGAATACAGTGGTATGAAAGAATGTGGCATTTCAGTGAATAATGAGAAGACTTATGTACCTGGAATGTGTCAAGCACATGGTAAGCCTGGAGAGGGGAAGCTGAATCTAAATAAGATGGTTTAGTTCATGTATGTTTGAAGATTTTCAAGGTCAGAGTAGAAGGTGATTAAAGCTTATGAGACGATAAGGATACAGGTGAGCATAATTAAAGAGACTAACAGTGGGTACAGGTATGGGGGAAAGTGCCATCAAATACAGGGCAGGGGGTTTGGGGAGACTCGAGGCTGCAGGTGTTGATAAGTTCAAAGAGTGGTTTGGGGATAGTTAAGTGTGTGAGGAGTAGTTCCCATAGATTTGTCCAAAGGTTGGAATCCCAAAGTTTAAGATTTTGAATTTGGAGCAGTCCCAGGGGACTGCTAGTCCAATGACCTTGAAGACCAAAGTCACCAGCCTACAAGAGCTCTCACATGACACAAGAGCAATAGAGGGGTTGTCCACACAAACCTTGAAATTATTCTTTTAAGCTGGTCTCCCTTTGAAGTAGATCCTGAGACAGGATTTGAGTGCAAGAAGCTTAGGTGACAGATTATCCCAGGAAGCAGTGGTAGGAGAATGGAAGAGTGACAGAGAAAAAGGAAGGAAGCCAATATCAGGGTGCATTATTGGGCAGGTTACTGCTGTGGGCAATGGGGCTGAATCCTTCTGGGTAATTCTGGGAGACAGCACAGAGCACCTGTCCCTCTAGCAGTAAAAAAGAAAGCTGGGGCATTTCTCTCCCAAAGTCCCTTTTGTCATTGGTGGAAGGCCTTTCGGGCACTAACTTCCAGGAACTTCTGTTTCCTCGTAAGAGTCACAGGAGCTCGTAGCAAATGAGATTAGAGCAGTGAGCACTGAGGGATAGAGTTGTGGCACTGACACCGTCTGCTGTGTTTACCCAGGATTGTTTCAGGAGTGGAGCTAGAACTTTTTAAGTTGGGCACCGGAACCCTCAATGAAGCTGGGTGAGCAACACTGAGGCTAGGAGATGCAACAAGAGGCTGGAGAGAAAGGGCAGTTACAAAGCACTGAACCAAGAACTGCTGACAAGTATTGAAAATGCTTGGTAAGAGAGCTGGGATCCTACTAAAAATTCCACTTGGTCAGGGCATTCTGGGTACGATAATAATTGAAGGTAGCATACTTTTAGATTATATGCTTTTATAAAAGTGTGTTCTGAAGTTGTAGGCCTTCTACTTTGCTGTCAGCTGATGTTAAGTGATGCTAACAAGTCAGGAGAGACACCTTCTTGAAGCTCTCAAGAACTAGGTTGAGTAGCTCTATTTCTAATTTTTTGAGGAACCTCGATACTGTGTTCCAGAGTGGCTGCACCAGTTTGCATTCCCACCAACAGTGAAAGAGATCCCTTTTTCTACATCTTTGCAAACATCATTATTTCTTGAGTTGCTAATGTTAGCCATTCTTACAGGTGTGAGGTGGTATCTCATGATTTTGATTTGTATTTCCCTGATGAGTGATGTTGAGCATCTTTTCATGTGTCTGTTAACGATATGGATATCTTCTTTGGAAAATTGTCTATTCATGTCTTCGGCCCATTTGGGCTACAACCCAGCAACTATAGTACTAGGTATTTATCCAAAGGGTATGAAACTGCTGATTCAAAGGGGCACATCCACCCCAATGTTCATAGCAGTGCTATCAACAATAGCTGAATTATGGAAAGAGCCCAAATGTCTATCAATGGATGAATGGATAAAGAAGATGTGGTGTATACATACAATGGAATATTACTCAGTGATCAAAAAGAATGAAATCTTGCTATCTGCAATGAGATGGATGTAACTAGAGTGTATTATGCTAAGTGAAATAAGTCAGTCAGAGACAGACAATATGATTTCACTAATGTGTGGAATTTACGAAACACAACAGATGAACACAGAGGAAGAGAAAGAAAAATAAGATAAAAACAGAGAGGAGGCAAAACCATAAGAGGCTCTTAAATATAAAGAACAAACTGAGGGTTGCTGGAGGAGAGGTGGGTTGGGGGGATGAGCTAAATGGGTGATGGACTTTAAGGTGGACACTTGTTCAGAAGAACACTGGGTATTGTATAGAAGTGGTGAATCATTGGATTCTACTCCTAAAACCAACACTACACTGTATGTTAACTAACTTGAATTTAAATAAATAAATTTGTAAAACGCAGTATCGAATTCCAAGTACAAAATAAGTGGGTCACAGGGATAAAAAGTATAGCATAGGAAATATAGTCAGTAATGCTGTAATAACTTTGTATGGTGACAGACAGTAACTACACTTATTGTGCTGAGCATTTTGTAATGTATATAATTTTCAAATTACTATCTTGTACACCTGAAACTAATATAATATTATGTGTCAACTATACTTCAATGAAAAATAAAAAAATTTTAAATTGTGAGTTTATTTAAAAAAAAAAGACCTGGTTAGAACAAGACGGCTCTAAGACCATCATCTCCTAAAGTGTACCTTCCAGCTCCAGCTTTGCTTGACTCCTCTCCTGCTTGGAGACTCAGTCCCAGGAAGGCAGTACTTAACCATCAAGGAACATCACAGGGAGCCCTCTCATGTCACCACTTTCCATATGCCTAGTAGACCCTTGTTGAATTAAGAAAGGACTCCATAGCTTGCTCATGGTTGCCCTTATGTCTGAGGAACTGAACTCTGCTTTGGTGATGGAGGAGTCTTCTAGAACTCTAAACCTCTGCATCTGACTCATCCTTCTTTTAATGTGGGTTACTTATCCCCTTTTCTTATCATTTACAATTTTGAGCAATTAATTCCAAATCATAGCTTTTAATGGTCTAGTAGCATATTTTGATAATCCCCAAGTTACAAAGGTGTTGTGTTCTTTAGTGGACTGTCTAGAAGTTGGGATTTCATCTGTCAATCCAACGTAGTTCTATTTTTGAAATAGTGTGATTTTATCTACCAAAATTCTATCAAATTTATCTTCCCCCAATTCCCAAACTAAGCTCCACAACTGTTTCTTCATACCTTAGCACCATATGTGTGTATGCTTATTATTGAAATATGGCTTATTACTTAATAAAAATTTACAATACAATGCCACATACTTACCTCCTACTGTGTTGATGGATGTCAGTGGCTGTACTTTTATCACTTATTTCCAAAGCCTTTCCTCAACAGCAAAAGTCAACATTAAAAAAAAATTCTCTCTTTTTGTATCACAAGAAGCTTTTATTAAATGGTCTTTTATGTTAAGAACACAACAGTAACATGCATTTACAACACAAAGCTTAATAAGCGAGAGAAAGCGGGAAGGCTGTATTATTCCCAATTCTCACTACACATAAGTGACCAAAGTTTCTGCATCTGACCACTCCTGTTCTTTCGCAAAGATATCTATGTAACAACATATATTGGGAGCTTGGCATGGTAATACATAACTACATATGTTTCAAAAATTATATTCTACTTATAAAATGTGTTTAATCTTCTGTTTTACATCAAACCACTAACTGCATAACAATGATACTTGTTCCATCTTCTGTATTTTCTATTTATTTATAGAAATTGGGTGGTGGATACAGGTGCTTATTGTGAGCAGGCCGGCAACCTAAGTGTTAGTAACATTTAAGTGAGATCAAGGAGAGAATACTTAAGCTGGAAAACTGAAATTCTAACCTGATCTAAAGCCCAGTCGCTCCTTCTAAAATGCAAATGATATTTTTCACCAATTTTTATGGTAAGTTTTCATAAATACCAAATAGCATATTCTTTACCAGCAATGGGGTCCCCCGAGAGCTTGTAATTTTTATTTGTGGTTCTACCTCAGGAATAAAGTTAGTCAAATAGACACTATGTGTCACACTCTCCACTAAATCTCTGAGCAAACAAAAAAACCTCTTTAAAATAGCTCGTGAGAGTATATGGGACCACAATCGCTGGATAGGTAGGCATCAGGATCATAGGTTTAGGAGACAGAAAACTTCACAGTTTTCTTGTGAAGTCTTGCTCAGCTTCCTTGGTACTACTACCAGTCCTATCCTTTTGGGCTGCAGAAGGCTGTCGGTAACTTTACAGATCACCTGAAGGCCACTGCTTACCTGAGCATTCAGGAAAGTATACTCTACCTACTTTTAGGTTCATCTTTGACCTAAGATGTCTTGGCATTAAGAATTGCTTGCATTTATTCATTCATTAACAGTAATCCTTAATAATCAGATTGTAGCCTTTAAAACACATATATCTAAAATGCTAGCATAAGAGACTCGGCATCTTAGTCATATGCAATAAGATCCTCATTTTCCCTACTTTTAGAGGTAAAATCTCAGAAGTGGAGAACAATGGCTCACAATAAATTAGGAGGGTGTTAGCCAAGGCAGCATCATTTTCATTCTTGTAGTCACCAAAGGACACTCTTGGATTCATGCAGGTTCTCAACGTCAGTGCTGTTGACACTTGAGGCCACACAATTCTTTGCTTTGGGGGCTGTCCTGGACATTGTAGGATGGTTAGCGGCATGCCTAGGCTCTACCCTGTAGATAGGTAATAGGAGATGTCCCAAATTGTGACAGAAATGTCCCCACAGGGGACAAAATGGCCCCCAGTTGAGGATAACTGGATTAATGAGAAGGTTGAAGGAAGCTACTCTTTTCACGTAAGTAATAAAACACATAAAATTCTTGCAGTAAAATAAACTCATGTGGCAGAAAGCAAGTTTGGCCTTTTTATTACTTGTCCTAAATACCCTCAGGCCATGTTCTAGATTGCTGCTTAGATGTTGACAGTCAAGTCCATTTTCTCAGTAAAAGGGGAAAAAAGCCACTGAAATGATATATGATATGAGGTTGCCCCATGGTCAACTGTAGGAATATTATGAATGCAGCTATATTGGTTAGTAATCTATAAGACATTCTAAAAATTTGGGGGGGTAGGACCCATTCAACACTCAATATGCTTAAAAATTCTAAGTAAATGTCTTGGTTTAAAATCCCTACTTGTCTAAAATAAGAGTAATTCTATAGTCTTGTTTTTCTATATAATGATCGAAATCCATCAACCAGAGACCTAATCTAATTGAGTAATTTATTTTTTTAAAGCAGGAAATAGGCGCTGGGTGTTTTGTTTCCTTGACCATTCCCTGCAAAGTCGTATGCTGCAGTATCTATTGTCTCTGCCTGCAAGTGTGCTCCCAGTTAAGGTCACTTCAATGTGACGAGAAATGGAGAAATTCAGCCACGGAAAGTTGAAACAGTATTTTTTTCATAAGTCTCTTCCCACCATCTCTTCCTCCCTCCCCCCAATATTCAAACATATGCTCAGTACTTTCAGGAAGGAAGGAAAGCTACCCAGGAGGTATAAAATGAGCGTGATTCAAATGTTTTGTCAGCTGGAGTCCTAGCCAGCAACCAATTTTCACAAACCCTTGTACGTTATTCAAATTATCATAATATTATTCAAATAATCATAACACAGCATTGGGTCTTTGACCTATTAATTATCCTTTCATCCATTCCCTCCCTGCTGCCGAGTTAATTAGTCAGATGGTGGGGTCTCTGCTTTATGTACATTATCTCAACCACGGAAAGCCACAAAGTTGTGTCAAGAACTGCAGTTAGAGTCATCCTTTTCCATCCTAATAATCATGTATGCAAATTATTTTTTAATCTTTTTGCTCTTACTAATAGCCTTCCTATTCAGAGGAGAGAAGGCTTCCCTTCATTTCTTTTCCACGGTCTGTGTGTATTTGTTTTTAAGAAGAAATGAGTGGCAGCCAGCCACCACCAGACTAGACTGCATTCCTGCCCCAGTTTTTTGTCTCCTTGAAATAGAGGAAAGCACTTTTTAGACACGTGGAATTCTCTTTATCCAGTCCTTTGTGCCCCAAAGCCATGATTGAGTGTTCTTGATTGGCACTGGTGGAGGGCTACAGTCCTGTCCCCTGCCACGCCAACACCACCCGGCTCATCATTCAGAAACCTAATCCTCAGCAGTTCAGAGTGGCTTCCCGAAATTCCTTTCTTGTGTCCTAGTCGAGCTCACTCTATGACATCAGTCTCAGTAAGTAAACATCAAGCCACATATTTCATGTCAGAAATGCCATGAGGGTGCTAATTTTTTTTATATACCTCTAAACAAAATGAATGGTTCACCTGTCAAACTTTTTGTTTTTTAAGAATATGAGAGTCCCTTTCAGATTGGTAAGGGAGGTTAGCTTTGTAAATGCAAGGTTGAAACTGGCATACTGTTATTTTCCATTCTATCAGTGAACGTTGAGCCAGAAAAACAGAAACTAGTCTAGATATTTTCAAATAGAGGAAATCTGGTGTAGTGAATGAGTGACACAGTGATGAAAGAGCTAAGAAGACAAATAGGGAATGCAGGCGACCCAGAGATTAGCAACAGCAGGAAGCCACAAGCCCAGCTAAGAAAGAGGTGACGATACTAGAATCTAGCAGCCAGGCGTCCTGGCTGAAGCTTGAGTCCCAGAGGGGCCTGCCCAGGGGAGCTGGCACTATCGAGCGAAGCGCTCGCAGCAGGCAACCACCCCACAAGGCAGAAACAGAAAGCGAGAAATACTTCAGCTCCTTCCTTCTTCCTGTAGACTAATCTCTCCCCAGGCCTCCACTGATGCAACTTGGCTAGAAGCCAGGTGCAAGAAAGCCTGGAAAACATTATTTACAGGAGAAGAGTGGGAGATGAATCTGGGAGTTGCATCCATCTTCTCTTTCAGTAATAGTTGAGTGACTGCAGAGCTAATCAACATCAGTGCATGACAGATCCATGAGGCCCCTATGCAGGTGCACATAGAATTAAACCTCACTTGTCTAGAATTCATGAGAACTCACAAGAAGCTTACCCCAGTCTAAATAATTGAGGAGTAGGCTAAGGATGTTCAAAGAATACACAAAACAACTACAAAACCATCTATTTCAACCTCTGGGATGTTAGGCTGGCAGAATAATGGTCCTGCAGAAATGTCCAAGTCCTCTTCTCCAGAAGCTGTGGGTGTGGTACTTAACATGTCAAAAGGGATTTTGCAGATGTGATCAAGGTTAAGGTCCTTGAGATGGGGAGATCCTCTTGGACTACCTTGTGGGTCCAATCTTATCATGCGAGTCCTTAAAATTGGAAAATCTTTCCTGGGCACAATGAGAGAGAGATGGTGATGGGAAGAGGTGTCAGAGAGGTGTGAGAAGGACTCACCTGCTATTACTGGGTTTAGAAATGGAAGAAAGGAACTGGGAGCCACGGAACATGGGTAGCTTCTAGAAGCTGGAAATGACAAAACAACAGATTCTACCCACCCCACCTACTGCCATCTATCAATCTTCCCACTCCTTATTTAGTCTACCACTTCCATCCACATAAGAATGTGCTGCTATTTCTTCCATCTTATTGAAAACAACAACTTTATATGATCTTAATTCATTTGCTTCTCTTTGCAGCAAACCTCTTCAGAGAATTTGTCTACACTTGTTATGTTTAATTCCACATTTCCAATTCTCGTTCATACTCATTCCACCCAGGGGAACTGCCCTCTCCTCCCACAGCCAGTCCCCCCAAGCAATGGTCAATTCTGTCTTCACCTTACTTGACTTAGAGGCCGCATTTGACACAGTTGATCACTTTCTCAATAGATGTTTTTGCACTTGCTACTGGAGCACCAAGTTCTACTTTTCCCTCTACCTCAGGGGTCACTCCTTCTGAATTTCCTTTATTGCTTATTCCTCTTCTCCCTGACCTCTTATATTGATGTGTTCCACAATTCAGACCTGGATCATCTTTCCTTCACTACTTCTACTCATTCCTTTGATGATCTTATCTTTTCTAATGGATTTAAATGCCATCTATACAGCGGTGATTCCCAAATGTTATCTCCAGTTCAGGATTCCTTCTAGAGCTATAGACCCAGATACCAGCTGCCTACTTTCCATCTCCAGTAGAATGTCTAACAGGCATCTTAGTTGACAATGGCCAAACTGAATTCCGGATCCTCCCGCCAAACCTACTACACCTCAGGATTCCTGATCCCCATTCATAGTAACTCCATCCTCCCATTAGCTCAGGTCAGAAATGTTGGTCTCGTCCTTGGTTCCTTTTTTCACTCACACCTTCAGACTATACCTACAAAACATACACAGATCTCAAAGCCAATGAGCATACCTAGCAACTATTTGCCAATTTTTCATTAAAAGGAACCAGGACTCTTTGAGTAAATGGCTGTTTCTTGAGCTGGGGCTGGGAAAGTACAAAATAAGCCTGGATCATCTTATTGTACTGGAAATGAGAAAGTGCTTAAATTATGATAAGGACATGTCAAAAGGTCACAGAAGCCAGTTTGAAAAGGCTCCCACTGAACAAATCACAGATAATTCAAGCATCTACACAAATGTGAATATATTTTCTTATGTGGCAAAAGAAAATTAAGGCTGCAGATAGAATTTATGTTGCTAATTAACTGACCTGAAAATACAGAGATTATCCTGGATTATCAGGGCAGTTCAATCTAAGCACATGAGCTCTTAAAATGGGAAAATCTTTACTGGCTGTGGTCATAAAGAGATGTTACAACAAATGAAGGGTCAGAGAGATGTGATATTGCTAGCTTTAAAGAGAGAGGAGGGACACTATGAGCCTAGGACTGTGAGAAGCCTCTGGAATCTGGAAAAACCAAAAAGAAAGGATTCTCTCCGAAAGCCTGCCAATGGCTTGGTTTTAGGATTTGATTTTGATTTTAGGAGCGTAGGACTTCTAACCTACAAAGCTGTAAGATAATAATTTTACTTAAAACCAGAAAATTTGTGGTAATTGTTAAAGCAGCAGTAGAAATCTTACACATTCCTAAAATTACTACTGCTCCCAATTCTCTATACCCACCCACCTTCCATTATTTCTCACCATAGCTCTGAATATTATTACCAGCTGTTTTGCTATATATTTATTTGTTATTATTTGATATCTGTCTCCAGTAATTATGAAAGCAAAAGAATTTTCTGCCTTATTCTCTGCTTGTGTCCACAGTACTTAGAGCAGCCTGAACAGAAAGGACATTCAATGAATGTTGGTTGAATAAATATTGAAATTGCAAGTTTATGTTAATAAGAACAGTCATTCCTTAAACTGCTTTAATGCTATCAACCTGAAATAGCAGATTTAGAGTTTGCTGTAACACTATCAGTTTACTCTTTGGATTTACCCTTAAACAATTTCCCTAAGAGTGAGTTTCATTTTCCTGCAGTAAAATTCATAGAATAGCAATAATGCATCCAAGTCTGTTTTTTTTTTTTAAATTTTTTAGGATGACTCTCACTGATCAACAGAAGCAACTCCTGAACCCACTTTAATAAATGGATAACATCTCACCAATTTTGTCTACTGTTTAGAGAACCTCCCAGCCGTAAATCAGCTCTATGACCTAAGAACTGGGCAGGGAATTGTCAAAGTCCCTCTGCTGAGTAATTCCAGAAATGCCTTAAAGCTCAACAAAGGAGAGAACTGACATTAGAAAGCTGAAATTTACAACCTAAGGAAAAGCCCCAGTAGGGCAAAACAAAACATCAGGCTGAAAGCCCCAGGAGACCTTTTCAGTCCTTGCTTACAGAAGTCTTCATAACTTTGTAACAGGCTTTTTTCAATTAAGGAAATTAATCCATGAAAATTCAGCCTAAATTTTAACCATGATTGTAATCTCTACCTTTGTCATGATGCTTTCTGTAGTTCCAGCAGGTGATGATATAAACAAACTGCTGTAGGTCTGTTTGGCTGCAAAAGTAATGAAAAGGCGTTCTTTTGAGGACTGGACAGAAACTTTTGGATGCCAATGGTAAAGAGCATAGGTCATTTTCTGTGACCTTCAGGGTGGCATAAACTGCCTGGGTAAACACCAGGAAAGTTGCAAACACTTTTAAAAATGGCAAGGTGTTTCAGAGCACAGCTTTACTCAAGAAACGATCTTAGATTCCTAATAAGAATGTATTCTTCCAAGATAGAAAAACAATAATTTCTTTTCATCTGCAAACACATTATTTAGATTTATTACTTTCATCTAATGAAATAATAAAATATTTTGGTCTGTCAGTTCATCCTACTCTTTAGAGTAACATAACTTTTTTTAGAATAACAAACCTAATTAAAATCAAGTCTTTACCAATCACTGCTGAAAAGCTATACAAACTGTTCTTACCCAGACTGTAAGAGCTCCTCATTCAAACTGTACCAAAATTGGGATATAATTCTTATTTGCTGGCTTGTTAAATTTTTTCTTACATCTACATATAGGATACTATGTATACCTACTAGATAAACTTAGATGTGGGACAGGCTCAAGTGAACTTTAAAACACCTTTTCAAGTTAGGTAAGGCTAAAATGTGGTTTAATAAACTGCAATGTTGGTTATAGGGCACTGAGCAATTTATACATAGATTTATTGAGTCGTTTGTTCTCACAATCAAAAGTTTTTCTTACATCAAAATGTCTACTACACTTGGCTCATGTTCTTACAACTTTGGAAAATAACATTTTTATTTAAAAGGCAGGCAGAAGCTGTGTGTTTTAACTTTCATCAATGACCTGTTTGAAGAAATAGGCAACTCATTGATTTAGCTGATGTAGTCACCTGGAGAGAGTATACTTCTTAACAGATGGGATTGGAATTCAAAATGACCTTGCTAGGTTGGAGAAGCAGATAGACCCAGGCAGAAAGACACTCAAGAATGATAAGCATAATAATTAATTTAGAGTAAAAATAGAGCCAAAAAAACGTATGTCATAAGGAAGGGGCAAACATGGTAAGCAAAGGTGGGCACTACAGGGTCTGATGTTGGCTGGGCTGAAGCTAATCAAGTAACAGAACGATGAATAAAATAAATGAATAATTAAAGCAAGCATAATATCTACTACAGGTTTATGTCCATGTATAGAAGGAGAAGTTAAAGAGATTTAAAATCTCTGTAAGATTCAGAGAATAAAAATTGCAGGATGAAATTTTGCAAGGAGTTTGTTTTAGAAAAGGAGATATTAAAATATTAATTTGTTGAGAACCTACTCTGTTACTAATGGAAATATAAAAATGTATTCTCATTTGCTCTCAAGGAAGCAAGTCTACTAATAGAAACATAAGTAAACAAACAAATGCAACAAATGGGTATTTTGGCAGATTGACAAAATATTTAGCAATACTCTTTAAGAATATATAATAATGATAATAATGAAGAAAGTATTTATTTAAGCATGGAGAAAGAATGTTCCCAAGTTGTTAAATGGTGGAGGCAGGAATTAACCAGAAGTAATCTGATGCTAGAGCCATGCATTTAACCTCTCTATACACTGTCTCTTGTCTAAGGGCACAAAAATTAAAAGTTGTATGGACAGTGAGTTAGGGACTGCAAGTATCTGACATCTAATGCTCAAGCTTAGAAATGAAATACTCAATTTCACCGGACATCTATTCAAAAAAGCCTCGCTGAGCTGGGACCCTGAAATGCACAGGCCAATGCCACAGGCAACATGGAACTCCACACTGAGTTGTCATCTTTCTCTGATATCAGACACATTCTTTTTCCTGGTATAACATCGGAGGAGAGAGAAATGGGACTTATTTAAGTAACGCCAAGTGACATAGCTTATTTGAAGAGTGGCAGTAGAAATGGGTAAAACGAGAACCCCCACCATCAGGCCAGGGCTATTTGGGAACCCGTAGAAAGATGCCACCACATTCCCCAACCTCATGGGAAGAACAGGAAGTGTGGAGCAGCAGCGGCAGGGAGATGAAGTCGGAGATCCACGGGTAGCGTGGCTCCAGCAGCAAGAATCAACTGAAGCCCTATCATCAGGATGACTTAACTCTGGGCTGTTTTTTCCTGGTCTACATGTCGCCAGCCACTTGAGACTCACCTTCTCTTCCTTTCATTCTCTCACTGCCTCACAGCTTCTGCCAGCTCATAGATTCTGCTCCCCCATCATGTCATATATTTAGCTCCTGCTAATCCCCTCCAGAAATTTCTTTCCAAAATTTTTACTGAAACGGGTACTGATTGACCAAGCTGAACTCATCATCCCTATTTGGGGAAAACTTTTCATGCCGATTGTCTTTATAGGTTGTAGGTCAATCTGTCTGACTCCAGTTTGAATTGGTTGTTTGTTTCTAGCGACTGTGATGTTGTGGAAGCCAAGGTGGGATGGGATGAGTGGGGAAGCCTATGTGGATCAGAACTTGGCCACTTCTGCGCCAGGAATAGTTTAGGACTGCTCATTCAGACAAAAGCCAACATCTGTTGACTTTTAGGATGTGCTAAGTACGTACATCTCATTCAGTCTCACAACAACCACAAGGATAAGTATCATTGCCCCCATTACAATTGATAATACTGGTTAAGTCACAATTCATGGCAGAGCTTAGATATGAACCAGATTTGCCTGACTTCAAACATCTTGTTCCTCCCACAACCCCATGCTGCTTCCCATCTTTCACCCCTAAATGTGTTCCTGCAAGCAAGAACTGGGAAGAGACTAGATGCACCACAAATAACTTTTGAACCGTGCTCTTGGAAGAAAACTCAGATAAAATAGAAATCCCCCTGTATTTAGCTTATTTGTTCCATAGAGAATATTAAGAAAATGATGGGCAACTAACATCCTCATCTTGCCAAATGTTGCTCAAATGCAAATACTTGAACCAGATAGAAGAAGAGCAAACATTCATATAATGCTTTCTCTGGGCAAAACTCTTTAGGTAGTGTACATAAACTCCTTTAATCCTCACAACAACCCCACAGGGTAGGTACTTCCACATCTCCATCTTACAGATGGGAAAACTGAGGCACTGTGAGGAGAAACACTTGCCCAAAGTCACACAGCTGTAAGCAGCAGAGCCGAGACCTTGAATACAGCCCACTTGACTTCATGGCCTGTGTGGGCTATCCACTTCTACTATTCTATGGTCTTCTTTGGGTGAGTGTACAAATACTTATCTAGCCAAGGGTGTTTTAGCTGTCCTCTGAAGAAATGGAAAAAGTTTCATTAATGTAGATGCAATTTTTAAAGTTTTACTACAATAAAAAAGAGGTATAGATCTATCATGGGTAAAAGCCTGTCAAGATTTTTAAGAGCAGCTTCATATACCAATATTTGAATTATTGTTTAAGTCTCATAGAATTACTCTTCCATCTGTTTGGGACTGACATGTGAAGAGTTATGAGTCACAATAAGTCTGTAAACAATAGAGTATCAAGCATTCATTGTATCATTTACTCGAAAAAACGATGGTTCCTGAATGTTAAAGTGTTCTCATTGTTGCTATAACAACTTCAGCTCGCTATTGTGACTTTCTCTGTTCAAGGCGAATGCTTATGTTTACCAGAATGAAGGTACGGGAGGTTTAGAAATATCATCTATCTATAATGCATGTCACTTAACCAATTCATTTATAAAGGAAAATAATGAGCAACTGACAGTAGGTAATGAATGAAATTCCTTGAGAAATGAGCTCAGAGAAGTTCAGTATGAAATACGCTTTGAATAAAGCACACTACTGACTCTGGCCATGCGTTATCCCTACACCAGAGCATAGATAGCATTTGACCAAGGCTAGGTGCTCTGTGACAGCCTTAAAACCCCCACCCAGGATAATGCCTGGCATGGCCATCTGCCGAACAAACGATTAACAAGTGCTAGAACCCTCCCATTCAAGACCACAGTTAGTCTTATTTCTTTAGTTGATCTGCCTTTAATATCAAGGAGATGACACGACAGTGGCCTTACCAGACAAAACAGGTGTTCTTGTCTTTTGAGTTCTTGCTTTAGTCTTGATCTTCCTGCATAGAAGACACACGCTCAGCAAGAAATTTAAATACTCCTGAACTGTTAACATTCAAGGACACAGAGACCAGTCTTATAGCTTACAATTCAGAAAAGTTGAGGAATTTTTAAACTATAAACTAATTTAATCACTATCGCTCCCTTCAAATATAAATGAGTCTGATCAGTGAGAGGGCAAGGTATAAGTCAAAGCCATCCAAAAACCAAGTATACAGACAACTGAGAGACATTCTTCCCATCAAAGAGAATTTTTCAAGATGCTCTCAAGCCATTCCAATAAGCCCATACTTTCCCACACCCCTCATCTGACCATTGAAAAAAAAATGTCAGCAGACACTGGAGCAGGGGACAGACATCTCATATTTCCTGGAGGGGATCTTGCTCTGTGATCACTTCTGGATCCCCTCACAAATCGCACACACAACGAGGAGAACAGAACCTGAAACTGCAGGCCGGCCAAGTCTTGTGAGTCTAGACGGAAAGAGTCACTCTACAAACCAGCACAACTCTTTCACTGTCGACACCTGTGTCTCTCACACGTGCTGAGCTAGAGGGCAGGTACCCAGGGCCATACCCCCGGGAAATCAGGGCACACCTGCCACCATTGTTTGCCTTTCCTCTTCCTCCTACCTCTCTTTCTCCCATCAGCCTGTGTAGCCATACCCTGCCTGCACACAGTCGTCAAATCTCTCTGTGGGTCTCTTGGAAGAAAAACATGTAACTGGAAAATTATTTCTGGAATACCCAGAACTTGATTCTAAGCTGTCATAAATTGTATACTGCCTCATAGTCTTAATAACAGCTGTGCAGGAGGAAAAGGGCCCAAATTAATTGTGCAAGTACTGGATATACTTTTCATAACTAACAGAAGTATTCATACATGCATCTAATTATAGACTAACTTTCTTCTTCAGTGTAATGAAAAAAAGTTTGAGTTGAAAATTTGTTCATATATAATGTCTAAGGAGTCTTCAGATTCACCTTTGGCACTCGACAGATATGCCTGGCATCAAGGTGACAAGCTGTTTTTCATAACCAGTGCTTATTACTTTGGTTTCTTTAGCCCTTGAAGACTGACAGTATAATTCTGAGGGATATTGAAATATATCAAAATTTCTTCCGCATTTCCTATTTGGTTAAACTAATAGTTTCACATTTTTCCTTCATTAAGTTACATATCCCTGGAAGTTAAACAACTTTTCTTGAAAGTCAGCCTGAAGCCTTTGACAGATATGTTACTCATAAAACCAGAGTCTCTTCACGGTCCATCTTCACGCAGTATCATCTTCAAGAGATAAACCAATCTTAACATCCGGAAATCACCAAAAAGTAATTTAACTTCAGTGCAATCTTTTAAAAATTCCAAAGAGGAATTTATTTCTAACACAAGAATAGACAAGCATATTCAAATACCGTTTCTCCATCTCTGTCTCTTGCCCCTTCTTCCCATTTTGCTCCCCACCAAATGGAATAAAACAAAACATCTTCCTAAAACTCTGTCTAAATCCCACCCCCTTCTGGTTCTCTCTCTCTTCTCTGCCTGTTTTCTGAATTTCTTTCTTCTATAAGAAAACTTCTGTCATGACCCAAATGCCACTACAAAGCCTGGAAACCAATGGAGTCAAAAAACTTTTCCACTGCAGGAAGGGAGAGCCAAAGGCTTATATTGTCTTATCAAAGGTATATATTCAAGTCTTGAGTGACGATTCCTCAAATACAATAATCGATGACTCCCAAACTCTCCTAGCTTTAAGATATTTTGTTTATGCAGGATTTGACGATTCCCTTTGCCTTAAATTGAATTGCCTGGTAGGTATCAACCTTCTGTGTACAAAATAACATGCAGCCAAGTGCAGTAATTTTGAACCATTTGGAGGAATGATAAATAATTCTAAGTTTAATTGAAGGTCAATATTAATTACTCAGTAGCTAACTTTGGACATTTTATACATTTGCAGATAACAACAATGTCATAAGAACTTACTGATCTGCATGCACTTAGCCATTGTTGCTTATCATTGCTTGTAAGAAGCATCTTAGTTTCCCCAAGGTTATCTAGTTGAGGAAATATGGCACTTGGGGTCTCCTAAGGCTTCTGAGGGTTATGTTTAATATTAAGAGGAAGTTGGTTATTAAGGGACTGAACCCATTCTGTTTTCCAAATTTTACCTAAAAACCATAAGATAGGGTATTTCTAATGAGGTTACTAAAGCACCTCATCCTAAATAACTTTGTTTTTTCTCCAATTTTAAATATTAAAGTATAATTTACATACACTACTATTCACCCATTTACTGTCTAGTTCTACAATTTTCGACACCTACAGTCATGCAACTACCACCTCAATCAAAATATGAAACAATCCCTATAATTTCGCCTTTTCTAGAGGGTTCTATAAGTGGAATCATGCTATGAGGTCTTTTAAGTTTAGCCTTCTTCACTTATCTTTGGACATTTGAGATCCACCCACATTGTTGAGTGTATATCAGTAATTCATTCCTTTTTATTTATGACAAGTATTTCACCCTAATGTACCTTAGTTTATCTCTCAGTTCCCCAGTTGAGAGATAGTTGGGTTGAGCAACTTTGCATTGCATGTTCTGCAAGAAGTGAGGTCCATGTTAACAAGACCCTAGCCTTCAGACACTAGTTCTCAGCCCAAATGTCCCCATAAAGATTAGCTGGTCTAACGTAATTCTAAATGACTATCTTTTCATACCCCTCATTTGCTAGCTAGCTTTTACTGAGCATTGCATTTGTAGTGCTGTGAAGTGGCATAAAGTAAATAGAGAATAGTATGGAATTTAGAATTTTAACCACCTAACTTCAAATTTAATATCGAGCAAGTTATTTAATCTCTCTAACCTGATCGTAAACAGGTGATAAGTGTATCTATTCATAGTCTTGTTGTGATGATAAAATGAGATAATACATCTGAAGGAATCAAGCAGAATGCCTGGAACATAGAAGATAATAACATTAGCTCCTATTCATACCTCAGTCTGGGTTTTTATTTGAGATATTTGTTTATGGATTTTATTTTTTATTTTATTTTTTAATTTTTAAAATGTTTATTATTTTTGAGAGAGAGAGCGCGCATGCAAGTGAGGGAGGGGCAAAGAGAGAGAGGGACACAGCATCTGAAGCAGGCTCCAGGCTCCAAGCAGTCAGCACAGACCCCAATGCAGGGCTCGAACTCATGAACCATGAGATCATGACTTGAGCCAAAGTCAGACGCTTAACCGACTGAGTCACCCAGGTGCCACATTTATGGATTTTGAAATGTTTTTCATTCAGATTTTTTTCCCTCCCTTTTCAGTTTCTCTTTCCCTTTTTCTCTTTGAAGCAGGAAGTTGGCTATGAGGGGGACAAGTGGCAGAGCAAAATATGAAACACCCTAGAAGATTTTCTCATGTTTGTTACACTAAAAGCCATAGACTAAGTGTCTGGAAGAAATGTAGAGAAGGATCGTCCCTCCGTTGCATAGAAGCGTGGGGTGGTTGAGTGGCAGGAAGAACAAAGGATAGAGAGTGCAGAGGGACTGGGATGAGAGAGAAGTATATGCTAACAAGGTCCCAAAATGGTAGCAAAACACCACAGAGGAAGAACCCAGAGAGGAGAGGGAGCAGGACACACATCTAACAAAGTGAGACTTGACATAACTTTACCAAAACATTCTCGTGCCCCAAGCATGAGCTGGGGTGCCATGCGGAACTGATGGGGCCATGCAGACAGAGATAAGGGACATCTCAGCAGCGTCTTGCAGGCACGGATGACAAAGTTGCACCTTCTCCCCTGAATCTGAGTACTGTGCATGTCCCCATACAAGTCTCTTAGCACAACCCCAGGAATGAGCATGTGTCGGGAACTGGTGGGGGGGGGAATCTCAAGAAAGATCTACAGGTTTTTTTCCCTTTTTCTTTCAATATAATTGAAACAATGCCAAAAGCCAGAAGCTGAGTAAGAGACGATAGAGAAAATATTATGTCTTACACATTTGAGCTCATAAACCCACTATACTTATAATTACATGGATAGAACACAGACATAATTTTCCCACTTATGCTGTTTCACACATTCGTCAAACTGTACAAATGAGGGTGAGGGTGCAAAGTTGGTATGAGATTCATAGATACTATTATCAAGTAAAGTGGTCATAATGAAAGCCAATTTTTATAAAAAGTGATTAAATTCTTATAATCCTATTTAGCATCTCCAATAGTCATTTCTTTATGAAATGCATTACCAAATTATACTGCCTTAGTCCCTTGAAAAAGAAGCACATTGGGGAAGTGTTATATATTTTATAACAATCTCCATTTACCCCAGGCAAACACACTAAAAGTAAAACATTTTACCATGCATATAATTAAGTGCGTCCCTGAATATTTGCTGTCGTTTTTACTCACTATTTACTTATTCATTCATTTGTTAGTTCACGCGCGTACCAAATGCCTAGCAGTTTCCAGAGACTATGGTCAACACATTAATGTCATCTGGATATGTACAAAGTCTTTAAGTGCTCTAATCTGACCCTTCCTTTATTCTTGACATGTATCTGACCTCCATTTTCTGAGGATGAAAATCAGGCCCAGGGAACATGCCTAAGTCCCTGACAGAGTTCAAGGGTTCAGACGCCTTTCATTAGGAGAAAAGAATTCTAAATGGTGGGAGCCCCACTGTTAACCTACAGAGAATTCCCAGAATCCTACTAAAGGCGCTTTAAAAAAATAGAGTTTCTGCAATAATGGAAAGACATGCGAACACTGTCATTCTGCTTGTTCTGTGAGGAGCCCCTGTAATATCACAGACTGGCAAGTCCATTTGGATAAATTAAGAACCATCCTGAAATAAAACTGACAATTCTGACATTTGAAAAGGAAAAAATACTGTAAATATTTGGCGGTTGCTTTCTCTAAATTGAAGCCTTTTTTAAATTTTTGGACATTATGGATGATTAAGATAAGACATTAAAAATACCTATACAAAGTGTTCTTATTTAAAACCTTAAAATATATCTAGGAAGACATAGAGCTTCGCACAATTCCAATCCTTATTTTTAAATTTTAGATTTTTTAAATCAAATCAAACTGACCCTGAAGATCTTAAGCCCTTGTTAATAACTGTCCAGAGAAGGCAAGTCTGCAATGTCAGCTGTGCATTGGCAAGTGATGGCATTTACACAAGCAACTTCCCCTAGCTGGAAGATAAGGTGCCCAGATACAAAGAGAATGCCAGTTTTACTAACAGCAATCTAAATTGAATTAGTAAATACAATTTGGAAATTTTAATTCAAGATTCAAAGTTGCAAGATCTGAAAATTAACACAAGAATGTTGAGAAATAGGGGCATCTGGGTGGCTCAGTCGGTTAAAAGTCTGACTCTTGGTTTCGGCTCAGGTCGTGAACTCATGGTTCGAGCCCCATATCAGGCTCTATGCTGGCAGTGCAGAGCCTGCTTAGGATTCTCTCTCTCTCTCTGTGTCTCTCTCTCTCTGCCCCTCCCCCACTTGCATTATCTCTATCACTCTCAAAATAAATAAATAAACTTAACAATGGGGGAAAAAAAGAATGTTGAGAAATAGACAAAAAAAAAAAAAAGAGGTGAGACACATGGAGCACAGCTCAAGGTTGGGACATCTTATTTATTATAGTGCCTGCCCACCCCCTACCACAGAAAGCAGCTTCTCTCTTCCGCTCATGGCCACTGGTGAGCATCAATCTATGTAGCTGCTAGGATAGAACCTCCTGGGAAAGCAATCACAGAAACAATGCAATTATGTAACTTACTCTGTTCTGCCAAAGCACAAGGAAAACATGATCTGACATATGGAAACTTAGTTTTGGTTTCAGATTCCTCATCCATGAATCAAGAGTGTTGAACTTCATCTCCTCTAAACGCTATGCTGGCACTCCGTCTAAATTGTTGTTATGTAGGACATAATTGCCACATAAGTGAAGCAGTTTCCTCTGAATTTAAAGTTTCCTGACACTCAGAAGTCTTCTATTTCTTCATTTTATCCTTCTGGACTCCTTTGGCCCCTTAGCCACATAACCAAGCTTCAACCCAGGATGTTCAATATTAAATAAGTGTTTCTGAAGTAAATGACTTTAGAAAACAGGTATTGTGGCTATTGTAAAGTTACCTTCACTTCACTAGAAAAAAATGTCAGGAAAGTAAATCAGGTGTATTTTTTACGTAGATAGAAAGCTATAGATATATTGATAATCCACATAGTAATATATATATGCTGAAACATACATTACATGCTGTCTATAATAAACCTACTCTAAACAAAAATTCATAGGTTACAAATAAAAAATGGAGAGGAATATACTATGTTATTACTAATCTAAAGAAAACTGGAATAGCTACATTAATTTCAGTTAAAGTAGATTTCAAAACAAGGGAACCCATCAGGGATAAAAATAGGCACTACATAAGGAAACAAATTTTCCCAGAAGACATGAAAATCTTTAATGTGTATTCACCTAACAACAGACTTTGATGATACATGAAGCAAAAACATAATATATTTGAAAGAAGAAATGGGCCAACTAACAATTAGATTTCAAGACTCAACATTCTTGTCTCGGGAATTGATAAAACAAGTAAGCAGAAGATCTGTAAGAACATACATGACCTGAGCATCACAATCAACTAACTTGTGATTGAAATTTATAGAACATTTCACCTGACAACAACAAAATATACACCTTCTCAAGCACACACGGAATACTCACTAAGATATACCATATTCTGGGCTATAAAAAAACCTTAACACACTTAAAATAATAGAAATAATACAGCCTATGTTCTCAGACCACAACAAAATTAAACCTAAAAAAACGTACTAGAAATATATCTGAAAAATTCCCAAATATTTGGAAATTAAAGAACACACTTTTTTCGGGGGATGGGGTAGAGCTCAGGTGAGGAGGGGCAGAGTGAGGGAGACAGAGGATCTGAAGCAGGCTTTGAGCTGTCAGGCTGACAGCAATGAGCCCGATGTGGGGTTTGAACACACTAAGAGAACTGCGAGATCATGACCTGAGCCCTAGTGGGATGCTTAGTTGACTGAGCCACCTAAGTGCCCCAAGAAAACACTTTTTAAAAAATGTTAATTTACTTTTGAGAGACAGAGACACAGACAGAGCACAAGTTGGGGGGGCGGGGAGCGCGGGGAGGAGGGTGGCAGGTAGAGATACAGAATCTGAAGCAGGTTCCAGGCTCTGAGCCATCAGCACAGAGCCCTATGCAGGGCTAGAATCCACAAGCCAGGAGATCATGACCTGAGCTGAACTTGGATGCTCACCAACTGAGCCACCTAGGCATCCCCTAAGAACATGCTTTTAAATAACACATAGGTCAGGGGCACCTAGCTGCTGGTCAGTGAAGCATCCACCTTCAGCTCAGGTCATGATCTTACAGTTCTTGAGTTCTTGCCCCTCCCTTGCTCACACTCTGTCTCTGTCTCTCAAAAATAAACAAACATTTTAAAAAAATTAAATAAGGGGCGCCTGGGTGGCTTAGTCGTTTAAGCGTCCGACTTTCGCTTAGGTCATGATCTCGCGGTCCGTGGGTTTGAGCCCCGCGTCGGGCTCTGTGCTGACTGCCAGCTCAGAGCCTGGAGCCTGTTTCAGTCTGTGACTCCCTCTCTCTCTGACCCTCCCCTGCTCACGCTGTCTCTCTCTCTCTCTCCTAGAAATAAATAAAACCTTAAAAAATTAAAAAAAAATTAAATAACATATAGGTCAAAGAGAAATCTCAAGAGAAGTTTAAACATACTTTTAATTAAGTGAAAATACAAATATTAGAATTTGTGAGATGGAGCTAAGCAATGCTTAGAGGAAAACTTGTAGTATTAAATGCATATATTAGAAAGTAAAAATATCTACAATAACTGACCTAATCATTTAAAGAATAAAACTAGACAAGCAAATTAAACCGAAAGCAAGCAGAAAGGAGAACTTTAATAAATATTAATTAGCATATAGATCAATGAACTCTCCCCCAGGATCAAGAATAAGTCAAGGATGTCTACTGTTGCCATTTCTATGCAACTTTGTAGCAAAGTTAGAGCCAGGACAATTAGGCAAGGAAATGAAAACAAAAGGCGTCTAGATTAGAAAAGGAAAAAATAAAACTTTACTTATTTGTAAGTGACACTCCCTAGTATAAAGAAAATCCTAAGGAATCCACTAAAATTACTAGAACTGATAATCATGTTCATCAACAAGATTAATATACAAAAATCAGTTATATTTCTATGCACTAACAGTGAAAAATCCAAAAATAAGAGGTGCCTGGGTGTCTCAGTCAGTTGAATGTCCGACTTGAGCTCCAGTCATGAACTCACTGTTTGTGGATTCACGCCCTGCATCAGGCTCTGTGCTGACAGCTCAGAGCCTGGAGCCTGCTTCCCATTCTATCTCCCTCTCTGGCCCTCCCTGGCTCACACTCTGTCTCTGTCTCTGTCTCTCTCAAAGTTAAATAAGCATTTAAAAAAAAATCCAAAAATGAAATTAAGGAAACAATTGCATTTATAATGCCATCAGAAAGAATAAAATATTTGTGAATAAATTTAACAAAGAAGTGAAAAACTTATACTCTAAAAACTATAAAACATTATTATTGGCAGATATTAGCAAAGACCTAAATTAATAAAAAGACATTCCAAGTTCGTGTATTGAAGACTTAATATTGTTAAGATGGCAATATCCTCCAAAGAAATCTATAGATTTAATACAATCTGTATCAAAATTCCAGCTGGGTTCCTAAATTGATAAGCTGATCCTAAAACTTATATGGAAACTCATGGGATCTGAAATTGCCAATACAATCTAGAAAAAGACAAACAGGAGCACCTGGGTGGTTCAGTCAGTTAAGCATCTGACTTCAGCTCAGGTCATGATCTCGCGATTCATGAATTTGAGCACCATATCAAATTCTGTGTTGACAGCTTGGAGCCTGGAGCCTGCTTCGCATTCTGTGTCTCCCTCTCTCTCTGCCCCTCCCCCACATGCTCGCTCGTGCTCACTCTCTCTCTCTCAAAGATAAATAAACATTAAAAAAAGAAGAAGAAAAGAAAAAGATGAACAAAGTTGGAGAATCCAGATTTCCCAATTTCAAATTTTAATGCAAAGCTATTGTGCTCAAGACTATGCAGCATTGCTACAAGGATAATGAACTGATTTTCAACAAGGGGTAAAACAATTCACTGTGAAAGAAGAGCCTTCTTAACAAAAGATTCTGGGACAACTGGGTAGCCACATACAAACAAATGAGGTTGAACCTGTTCCCCACGTTATATACAAAAATTGATTTAAAATGGGCTGTATGCATAAATGTAAGAACTAAAACCATAAAATCCTTAAGAAAAATATGAGAGCAAATCTTCACGACTTGAGTTAGGCAAAGCCTTCTTAGATATGACACTAAAAGTACAAGAAACAGAAGAAAAAAATAATAAGTCTAACTTCACCACAATTAAAAGCTTTTATGTATGAAAAGACACTATTAAAAAGTGAAATGGCAACCTTAGAATGGGAGAAAATAATTGCAAATCATATATCTGATAAGGGTCTAGTATCCAGAATATATAAAGAACTCACATAACTCAATAACAAAAAGACAACCCAATTAAAATCCGGGTAAAAGACTGGAATAGATATTTGTCCAAAGAAGATAGGCAAATGGCCCAACAAATACATAAAAAGATGTTCAACATCACTGGTCATTAAGGAAGTGGTTTCAATTAAAAATAAAAGAAGTACTGAAACATGTTCCTACACAACTTGGCTGAATCTTGAAAACATATGCTAAGTAAAAGAAGGCAGACGGCAAAAGTCACATATTGCACCATTCCTTTTATGTGATATATTTAGAACAAGCAAATCCATAGAGACAGGAATAGAATTTGCTAGGGGTTGAGAGGATGGGCAAATGGGGAGTGATTTCTTAATGAGTATGAGGTGCTTTATGGAGTAATGAAAAAGTTATGATACTAGAGATAGTGGTTGCACAAAACTGAATGTTAAACATCACTGAATTGTATCATTTAAATGGTTACTTGCATGTTATGTAAATTTCACTTCATTTTCTTCAAGTAAGGCAGGTTGCAGAGAGATAGATATAGAATGAAACCTTAAAAACAGTACAGACCTTGTTTGGGAATACATATATATCTGGGAAAAGTATAAATATATGGGAAAGAAAAACTGTAAAATAAAGGTACTAGTTATCTGGAGATGGGAGTAGGAATATGCCCAACTAATGATGAACAGGGTCTTTGTAACATTCTATTTCTTTTTAAACTATTTTTTAAGTTTATTTATTTTTATTAGTAATCTTTACACCCAGTGTAGAACTTGAGATCAAGAGCCACGTGCTCTACTGAGTGAGCCAGCCAGACACCCTTGTAACATTTTGTTTCTTAAACTGGGTAGTATGTCTATGGGTGTTTATATTTATTGCAACATTCTTAATATCTTATTCTAAGTCCGAAATATTTAAAATAAATACTGCTTAAGTAAATAAACCTTTTAGGTTAAGTATGATATAGACAAAAAATATTAGTATAAAGTTTAACGAATTTTCACAAACTCACTACAACTGTATAACCAGCTGTATAAAAAATGATTTTGCTCCTCATTTGCCCTGGCCAGACCCTAAAACTTGGCATACTCTAAAACTTTGACTCTGAAGTGCTTTCATTTCAGTGTTTCACCATGACCAACACCTATTCCATTTTACTTCCACCTCCTAGGCCTCTAATACCTCCTTTTCCCAGTCCATCAGTGCCTTTCCTGTGCACACACACACACACACACACACCCACACACACAACACACACACGCACACAGGAATGATGCTAGTTATTATTTCCCTACTGGAAGATGAATAAACAAAGACAAACATGACTAATATTCCGATCAAAATATGCTGGTCAGTGACCAGAGGAGGCTTCCTGGAACAAATCTCATCCCCTTGAGGAGGAAATGTATTTCATCCTCTCTCCAAATATCAACAGTATCCATTCAGAGGAAAATGATAGCTTATTCCTCGAGACACTTCCTAGTAGCCAATAGCCTTGCCCCACCTTCAAAGAAAGCCACTGTGCTACGTTTGGAGATCTCAAGCATTTCATTTCTGCTAACTCTGCGTCCTTTTCTCCCTCTCCCTTCCTGGAGCACCCACTTCTCTCACAGAGTTAGTCCGTCTCTTTATGGTGGTTGGGAATGCATGCTGATTCGTCTTTCTAGCAGTTCCCATGCTCCACATTTTCTTCTCTTCATAGAAGCTGCTCAGTGACTTCCCCAGGCCTGCTCTCTAGATAGCTGACACTTATCAGCCGTGAAAACCTGCCCGGATGTGATAAATACCATTTCTGTCTGCTTGGCAGTGGGCTACACATAGGGAAGTGCAGGGAAAGCTGCTAAAAGGCACATATTCCCTGGTTTACTAGGTTAATAAGCAATGATGGGGGAACAAAAGGCCATGCAAATTGGACAAATGCATCAGAGAGAGAAGAGATTCAGGGCGTGATCAGCTGTAAAAGATGCCAGTTTTGAGAAAGTTTGATGAGGAAGGCAATAAATTGCTTAGTCTTGGTAACTGGCATCTTTGAAAAAAACATATAAAAACAAAAACATTTCTTAAACTTCCTACTAAAAAGTTGAAATCATGACTGTATTATTTCATTGATTGTTGCAGTACTTAAACTGGCATAAAAAGTTCTACCTTAGAAACTCTATTCAAATAAGTCAGACAAAGAAAAACAAATATTGTATGATCTCAGTTATATGTGAAATCTAAAACAAAAAACAAAAAACAAACTTGAGGCGTGTGGATGGTTCAGTCAATTAAGCCTGCCTGACTCTTGATTTTTGGCTCAGGTCGTGATCCCTGGTGAAATCAAGCCATGTGTCCAGCTCTGTGCTGAGAGAGCTTGGGATTCTTGCTCTCCCTCTCTCTCTCTGCTCTCCCTCCATTCATGCACATGCACTGGCATGTTCGTGTGCTCTCTCTCAAAATAAGTAATTTTTTTAATTAAAAAAATTAAGAAACCAAACCCATAGAAACAAAGAAGACTGCTAGTGGAGAAGAGGGTAGGGACTGGGTGAACGTGACAGAAGGGTACAAAACAAACTTTTGGTTATAAGATGAGTAAGTGTTGGGGATGCAATGTACAGCATGGCAGCTCTAGTTAACATAATGACACCATGTGTTTGAAAGTTGCTAAGAGAGTGTATCTTTTTCTTCCCATTGGTATTTTTTTTAATTTTTAAATTTTATTTATTTATTTTTGAGAGAGAGGAGAAAGTGAGAGAGCACACAAGCAGAGGAGAGGCAAAGAGAAGAGAGGGAGAGAGAAGGAATCCCAAGCAGGCTCTGCACTGTCAGCAGAGAACCCACTGTGAGGCTCTAACTCATGAACTGCAAGATCATGACCTGAGCGGAAATCAAGAGTTAGGCACTTAACCAACTGGGCCACTCAGGTGCTCCCATTGGTATTTTTAAACAGCATATTAATGATACACAATTAACAAATGGGAGACAATCATAGCTGATTAGAGAGCACATATTTAAAATTCTCACCACATGGGGCGCCTGGGCGGCTTAGTCGGTTAAGCGTCCAACTTTTGCTTAGGTCATGATCTCACGGTTCGTGGGTTCAAGCCCCGCGTCGGGCTCTGTGCTGACTGCCAGCTCGGAGCCTGGAGCCTGTTTCAGTATGTGACTCCCTCTCTTTCTGACCCTACCTGCTCACGCTGTCTCTCTCTCTCTCTCTCTCTCCTAGAAATAAATAAAAATATTTTAAAAAAATAAACAAATAAAATAAAATTCTCACCACACACACACACACACACACACACACACACACACACGCAAGCACATGCACACAAAGTAACTATGTAAGATGATGAATGTGTTATTGTGGTAATCATTTCCTAGTATATACCCATATTAAATCCTCACATTGTAACATCTTAAGCTTACACAGTGTTATAGGTGAATTATATCTCAATAAAGCTTTAGCAGAGGTAGGGAGGAAGACCCTGTTCTCAGAATCACTTTTTCTGTCACTTACGCCCATACCAATTTGTGTTCTCTTTCTGCAGGAGACACATCATGGTGTATATGTCCTGAGGTAGGAGGTAAGAATGGTTTTCTAACACATTCTGCATTCGCCTATGTTTGCATGCTTATGCTGACCCTAGAAAACATGTAGGTCAAATAGTTCCTGACTCCTAATATAGTCGGATATGCAAAAGGAAGGCTTGGAGGGCAGACCCAGAGATGCAGAGCAGGACTCAGGGTAGGAACACTCAGGGTGAATCTCTTAGGTGTTCTTTTGGGAGGACCTCAGAGAGTAGACCCTGTCAGACCACCCAGCGCTGCAAAGCCCTTCACACCTCGCCCCTAACCTAAGTCTGAACTACCATGCAGGGCAAGGGTCATGGCTTCCCAGTCACACCCACATTCTCTGATTTGGAATATTACCCACAGCCTCCATGTTGTCATTCAGTTCAGAGAAAGCCTTTCAACAAGGCCACAGAGGTCATGGAGATGACTTGAAGCTTGAGGGAAGGCGCAGTTTCCCATTTCCTGACTTAACATCTGCCACTCAGTTTGAGGTCCCCTTTCTTCCTCTTAGCTTTAAAGAAGAAAAATTATTGAATAGCCCAGGGCTAAGAATAGTGAAAAATCTCATTACATCTTCTCTGTATCTCCTTTCAGAATGCATTTCCCAGTCAATATTCTTGTAACAAATCATTTTTAATTTGAAAGTCACACTCCACCATAAAATGTACACAAATATTAGGAGGCTAGGCAGGGAATTGCTATGCTAAGCATATTGTAAATACAAGCACTGTTTCCCTAATGCAAGGGGAATAAATTATCAATTTATCTTCCCTTGGCTGTCTCATCTGGTTATAAATGATAGCAGAGCTTTAACTAAATATAAATATTGAAGTTCATTAAACATCTAAGATTCCATCCAAAAACAAAAACCAAAACAGTGGAAAGCTGAGACTTCTGTTGCATCTCAGTAAATATAAATAGGGTACAAATGGGTTTAAATTAAACAAAATCATGTTTAAATGCTCCTTGAAAGTTGATTTAAAAAGAAATAAAGCAAACCCAAAAACTTGAATAAAGATGAAAATGACCTTTGGCTTTTTTCTACTTTATTGCAATTAGGAATGAAAGTAGTTATTTCCTTGTAAATAATTGCTAAATGTCTGTGGAGTTTAATTCTGCAAATTATTAATATTTGTATACCACTGATAATAGCCTAAATTAGGAAGAATGAAAGGCATTTCTGGAGTTTGTTCTTTGTGTATTTAGGGAAACTGATCTGAAAGATACCCGCAAGTGAGTATGGATAAAAGGGGACTATTTCTAATTATAAGCGTGGGTGTCATTGTGTGTGCATGTATGCATCTATCTAAGGGTGGCTGTCTATACATAACAAAAACAATCAGTTTTTATTTTACATATTTCTGTATAGTATGAATTTTTAAAATGAAGTGTGCACTACTAGGTAAATGAAAAATAAGTTTTAATGTAACATGTCCACAAATAATTTTAGAATTTAGAAGCTGGAGGAGATCTTAGTGATCATCTCTCCCTGCCTCCTCTAAATTTACCTATTATCTAACTGAAATCCAGAGAAAGCCAGGGGTTCTCAGGCAACATATAGTTTAGAACTCAGATGGCCACTCTGTGATTCAACTTTCATGGTCCGGTTTTGTCATGGCCTTCTTTGTAAACATTTTCTATTTAACATTCAAAGTTTTTAATGAAAAGAAAAATGCAAACTCAAAACCACAGAGAATTCATATGAGAGAAAATCTAATGCACACTTGCTGCAATAAGTTACCAGTCCCTGGTCCTCAAGTGAATGTGTGAGTGACCAGGGTTTCATGGAAGCTATGAAACTCAATTCAGAGAGACCCACGTTTTAATTTACTTTGGACATCTTGAAGATGCTCCATGTGTACACAAAGTAGGAGGGTGGGAAGAATACTTGAGGTAGAATCTTAATGATAGCCAGAGGCTCTCAGGTGGGTTGTGACCACTGGGTCTCAGATTTCTTGTCAATAAAATAAAAGGACTGGACTAGAAAACACCAGGTGGCTTATTCACCCTAGGCCTTTATGGAGGGCTGCAAAATCAACCAGAAAGGATCAATTACAGTTGAGGAAGAAAAACTGAAGGATCAGAGACAGAAAAGCAGTCCTGGGTGTCAAGTATGAGGGATGAGGCAGGGCTATAAACAGGCAGACAAGTCAAAGGGTCGTGAAATGGATGGAGGGAACAGCTTTGAGAGAGAACAAGAGCCTTGGTTTTGTGTGGCCTTGGCTGCGTAGCACAGAGGCTCATAATATTTGTACCAATTCCCACATCCTTCTTGAAACCTCTGGCCAACATAAACTGTAACAAAGTCTCCTGGTAAAACACTGACCTTAGGCTCCATTCATTCACATATAACATATGCTGCCCTGGTCTTTGATCATTTTCTGTACTGATGATATAACATTTTCCATATGGATTCTTTGTCTTTCCCAATTGGATTATATGCAAATCACAAATAAAGGCTATATTTTTACACTGTGCAATAATCTGGGTACCCATTAAAGATATTTCATAAGAGGCATTTAAATAGCTCTTTGTAAATTATCAAACAAATGAAAAAAGGCAAGACTATTGCAGGATATCATTTAATTACCCATCCATCCAAAGTTCAATCATGTATTTATTATGCACCTACTATGTGTCTATCATTGGCTCAGATGCAGTGAATAATAATAAAGAATAAGCCTGAAAAGAAAAATCCCTAATCTCAGGATCTCACCCCCTATGGAGGATACAATCAAGCAAAAACATCATTATGATATCATGTGACCAGTTACATATATTATACCTGGAGGCAATGGGAACAGAAAAACAAGAAGTGACCAGTTTCTTCCTGGGGAGACCAAATGGAGTTGTCAGGGAAGGTTTAAAAAAAGTCACATTTCGCCCCCTGAATTTTAAAGGATATTTAAGAGTTTTCCAGGACAAGAAATGGAAGGAATTGCATAGTGTAGAAGTGTGTGATGTAATTCATTAGCTATGTCTCCCTTTCAGAATTCCTGTGCTTCAAGTGGTAAAGAATGAAGTTGGGAAAACAAATGGCTAGTCTAGGAAGAGTCTTAGATGACACAGTAAGAAGTTAGTCACTGAGGCGCCTGACTGTTTCAGTCAGTGGAGCGTGCAACTCTTGATCTCAAGGTTGTGAATTCAAGCCCCATGTTGAGCATGGAGTGTACATTAAAAAAATAAAAAAATATATATATCAAAAGGAGAAGTTAATCATCATCTCAAAAGGCACTTATTCCTAGACTTTTGGATTTTAGAGACCAGCAAATTTTAAAGACATTTTAAGATGACCAAGTTTCTAGTTTGTCAACTGAGTCACTTTTTCTCAAACTTACATTTGCAAATATCAGCATTTCATGAAGAGCATTTTCTAAGAGACAAAAAAGTAGAAAATTAAAGTTGCTTTAACTTTGACATTTTACTTTTTAAAAAAGATTTTATTTTTAAGTAATCTCTACACCCAATGTGGGGCTCAAATTTACTATCTCAACTCAAATAAGAGAATTGTACAGTAATTTTTGTATAACTTTTGCATTCCACTTGGACCATTAGCTGTGTGTTACACAAACATTTTCCTGTGTTGTATCTTGCCTATTTCACTGACTCAACAGTATGGGGACCAGGATGTCAAAGGAGCATGAAGCATGTAGTGATAGCTATAGCAGGGGCAGCAAATCCAAGGGAGGTCATATATGGCTTCAGAGTCCACATTTGCTGCTAAATTTTCTTGTTGAAGCAAAGTAAGCAGTCCAGAAAGTCACATCAGACCCCTGTGAGGAAGCTACATTTAATCCATTCCAAGAATTATTAGAAAATACAAAATTTTAAAAAACTTTTAGACTTAAATCTGGATCGTTATGCTCATAGATCAACTTGATTTGTTTATTGGTTTGTTCATTTATACCCTATTAATTCTACAGAGGAGCCCAGTAGCCATACTTCAAGGGATCTTGTATTTTTATGATTAATGGTGGCATATAACCCCAAATCAAAGAAATGCTAAGTGATGGATGAATTCTAAAGCCTTACAAGTTCACTCCACTTGGAATTCACATCAAAATGTACAGAGGCATATCCCAGGCTCATGCTGAAACTGCTAAATTGGGCAGTAAATCTCATGAGAGTTCAGCACATGAAATCTCTGGTATTTCCTGCTTTTAATTTGTCTAGAAATACTTCAAGGGTAGCTTTTCTTATCATATTTCAGAACATGTTCTCGTAAGATGGAGACATATAGAAGAGATTTGGTTTGTGTTAATAAGGTTGACTCAAATTTGGCTCAAGATTAGTTGTTATATTACTAAGCCCAATTTCGTGTATCCTTTAACCAAAGGAAGAATGAAGAACTCCTCACAAATAACAAGAAGGTATGTGGTAAGGCAATATGAGAAATTCTTCAGTTAAAAAAATAGAAAATGCCTTACAAATCCAAAGTTATAACAGATAGCAGAAATTCAGAGAGAGAGAAATAGCAGTTTTAATTGGAAAAACTGAGAAATTATCTCCCAACGTCATTAAGCTCTTCATATTCAGCTTACAATGTTTTTTAAACATCCTTCCTTACCCCTTTTTTCCTTTCTTCACTTGGATACCTAAAATATCAAAACTCATTGACTTACAATCTATATCTAGTGCCCCAAAGTGTTACATACACAACTTTCTTCCTCCGGTGGTTTATTCTTTGAAAGGAAGCTTCAGTAATCTGGAAACAGGCAAATAGAGGCATGCAGTAAGAAAGGAAGAACAAAAACTATAGACAGTGTTCATGCTGATAATTTGCTTGACTGATTAATGAGCCTCGACTTCCATTTTCTTTCAAACTCTATTGGGATTTGACAGATATGTACTTTTTTTCAGTATGTCACTGATGCTGAGACAAACTTTGCTTTAAATTTTTTTTCCATCTGCCCTCTCTATTGACTGAGAAGTTTTGAAACCCAAATAGTATTCTACCTATGCAATGACAGTTTTTGTTATGAAGGAAATTTCATCTTCCTGTGATCACCTCTCCACTAAATCAATATCTTGTATCCATAAATCTAAGTGCAATGACTAATTTTCTTACTGCTTTTATTGATAGCCCAACAATTCTTTGACTCTTGAATTCAGATCAATTAGTTCTATAGGAAGTTATTTACTTTATATCAGGGAATATAATAGATCAGATTACATCTGTAAACTAAGTGACTACTTCTCAGCCTAAGATCTATTTACATAATTTAGCATCAGTAGTTAAAGGGAAACATTGCCAATCACATATGGGATCTCATAATTTTCTTTTTCAAGTAAAAAGATTATACTAACTCAAAAAGACCCTGAAACAATTGTTCTGTCTTTTCCCATAGGAGAGCCCACTCTTGTTTTAGGATGAGAGGAGGGAAATGAAGACAGACACACACACACGAGGAATTTTAGATTATAGATTGTACTTTTGTTTTAGATAAACACACTAATAAACTTTCTATTTATATAATGTAAAACAATGCCTTATGGCTCTACCTTCATTAGTTTTCTCTCCTACTCAACAAAGATTATGCCTATAGTTCCTAGTTTGCCCTAGCTTAATTTATATTAAAAACTGGAATTAAAGGGATACAGGAGTGCTGATAAATAGGGGGCACACATGCCCCGATGTTTATAGCAGCACTTTCAACAATAGCCAAATCATGCAAAGAGCCGAAATGTTCATCAAGGGATGAATGGATCAAGAATGTAATTTATCTGTACAATGGAATACTACATGGCAATGAGAAAGAAGGAAATCTGGCCATGTGTAGCAACATGGATGGAACTCCAGGGTGTTGTGCTAAGTGAAATAAGTCAGGCAGAGAAAGACAGATACCATATGTTTTCACTCCTATGTGGAACAGGGGAAACTTAACAGAGAACCATGGGGGTGGGGAAGGGAAAATAGTTAAGGAGAGGGAGGGAGGCAAACCATAAGAGATTCTTAAATACTGAGAACAGACTGAGCATTGATGGGGGTGGGGGGTGGAGGAGAGGGGAAATAGGGTAATGGGCATAAAGGAGGGCACTTGTTATGAGCATTGGGTGTTATACAGAAACCAACGTGACAATAAACTATAATTTAAAAAACTGGAATTAGCTCAAAGCATGATAAATTTTATTTTTGTAGTGATTTCTGGCATTCAGAGGAAATCACTGGTACTTCTCAACTTCATCTTCCAGCACCTTTGTTCTTTAGAGTTGAACCATAAGATATTATCACAGGTTATTGGAAGATAAACCTTGGCTCTAGTTAATTGGCTATTCTAAAGAAAACGAATGCCAGTCTTTTGTTGGCAAGCAGTAAGTTTCTCAGGGAAACAAGGAACTAGTGGACTTCCTGTGGGGTCAGTTTCATGTTTCTGTGGGATCTGAGGCTTATACAATTTGGAGGGTCACTTTTAAGGAAAAGAAAAAAATAAAATAAAATTATAAAGAACAAAAAAAGGAAAAAAGGAAAAGAACATAAAATTACAAATACAAAATTAGGAACATTTAGAATGAGAGAAGCAATCACAAGAAATGTGGGATATCTTGGAATTTTCCTCTGAGACCCCTTACCAGAAATGCTTACATGCAATTCTTCCAGATTGTTTTCTGGCTTCCTCTTCCCAGCTGGAACACAACCAGCAGCTCCCAGCATCCACTAATGGCTCCTATAAGTGAGGGGTTCCCTATTTTCTTATGAAGAAATTTTTAGAAATACTGTAATATTGTTTGCAGTTTTTCCTGACTTTGAAAGTCTTCAGGATTGAGGATGGCCCAAACAAGTTGAACTGAGAACACAGACCATTGATGTCTCTTTGGAATTTTATAAGAATGCAACTTTTTACTTTCAAAAAACAGAAAGAAAAAAATACTGCTTTCTGTGAGGAAAGAATGGGAGAAAAGCTCTCCTGAATGGACAGTTAATAATTGCCAAATGGGTAAAACAAAGATCGATTTTTGGCTTCTCGACTAACAGAACTGTTCTTTGTTGCTTATCCAGCTTTTGAGGGCCAGTCTTCCCATTAGATTATAAGGTCAACAATTTCTTTACACCCGGTAATATGGTTTTAATATGAGAGCTGACTAGTAACTGTAATAAAAATTAGTCTTGATACGCAATACTACCACAAAGAAGGATCTCAATGATTCATAAACCTCAAATTAACCATTCTACAACCAAAGTTGTATTTTTTTAAATGATTCTCTACAAGTTTTAACAGCTTTATGGCTACTTATTTCCACATAGAAATTCTTCCTATTCAGTTACTTTGGAATATGTTTTGCAAAAGATTTTCTTTAGGAGACATACCAGAAAACTGTGACTAAATTTATGGGGACATAAAAAACAGTCAAGATGAGTACTGAATGCCTATTATTGTAGCTTTACAAAAAAGGGGTTCAATTTTGGGAACATGTCCGGCCATTCATTTGTTCATTCGGGTAGATTCTAAATTTTTTTTGATGAAGTCTCTTGGTTCTTCCTTTGAGAGTTCCTTGGTACCATAGGTGACCATGAATTCAGGCAAATATCATTATGAAACCCTCAATTTTCAGCGAAAAAAGTCTTCTTACCTCTATAACAGAGAAGAAGAGAGAGGGAAAGGCTGAGAGAGAGAGAGAAACTTGTCTAGTTATCAAGGTATATGATTCTGCACTTATATATATAGTATGACCAACTGTTGTAGTTGACCTGGGACTGTCCTGGTCCTAGTGCTGATAGCTCTGCATCTCAGAAAACCCTTAGTCCTAGGCAAACCAGGACAGTTGGTCACCCTGCTTATAGGGCATATACATGTTGTAAAATAAGTCCTCACTACTGTTAGATATATTTTAAAAATCCCAGATTGGAGCTGGGATTTGAGCCTAGAACATTCAAATCCTTAAATGTCTATCATATTACAGTTGACTGTTGAACAACATGGGTTTGAACTGTGCAGGTCCACAGGGCCACTTATACAGGGTTTTGTTTGTTCGTTTGTTTGTTAACAATACAGTATTGTCACTGTATTTTTTTTTAATGTTTATTTATTTATTTATTTTGAGAGTGAGAGAGACAGACAGAGTGTGATTAGGGGAGGGGCAGAGACAGAGGAAGACTTGAAGCAGGCTCCAAGCTCTGAGCTGCCAGCACAGAGCCTGACACAGGGCTCAAAGCCACAAACCGCGAGACCATGACCTGAGCCGAAGTCGGTCACTTAATTGACTGAGCCAACCAGGCGTCCCTGTATTTTTTCTTCCTTATGATTTTCTCAGTAACATTTTTTCCCTAGCTTATTTTATTATAAGAATACAGTACATAATATATATCCCATACAAAATATGTGTTAACTGTTCGTGTTATCAGTAAGGCTTCCAATCAACAGTAGGCTATTAGTAGTTAATTTTGTGGGGAAGTCAAAAGTTATATGTAGATTTCCAACTGTGCAGGAAGTCAACATCCCAGCCTTTCATATCATGCAAGGGTCAACTGTATAGTTAAAATTTGGTGTGCATGTACATTTTTCTGTTGGAAGGCCTCTAGTTTTCAACAGATTTTTAATGGGATGAACCTAAAAATATAAAGAAAGCCTATCTATGGAAGATTGCCTGAACGATGTGTAGCCCATTATTTGTCTAAATATTCTAATTGTTTTGCTTCACTGCACTTTGGATAAGACCATCATTTATTAGAACCACCCAGAGATGGTTGTTGCTATAAGGATGTTGACAAGGACGTTATTATGTCATGCTGTTCCTTTAATAAGGAGCCTTGGAAAGAAATAACCTTTTTTGTCTTGCTATTGAAATTCAATTTCATTTTCTGAGTAAGTTTGCTCTTCCTCTTATACAGGTAACTGACCACATTACCCTCCTCCTATTGTCTTCTAGATATCTTAGAAACAAATACACAGCCTACCCATGGAAAGCACATAACATTTCACGGTATGTACTTTTTGTATTAAATACATTCCTGGTTATATTTTAGGTTCCTGGCCTTGTTTTCTTTCCCTTTGTCTCATATTTCTCTCCTACTTCTGACACTTATTATTCTATCAGTTAGGAATTAGGTTTGGCGTGAACATAAGAAACTCCTCAAATAGGTGCTTGAACACATAGGATCTTATTTTCCTCACATAACAGTGAATCTTTCCTTCAGGGCAAAGACTTTCCTTTCACAATTGTTGTCTCGTGCTCTTAAAATGGCTATTCTCTTCCAGCACTGAATCCTCATTCCAGGAATGAAGACGAAACACAGATAGCAAAAGGCATGTACCATTCCTGCTTATTTTCATTAGTCAGAACTTTGTTATATGAGCAATCTTAGATGGAAGGGACACTGATTTTTTTCCTCTGGGCTCATTACCACCTGGACAAAATAAACAAAATCAGAATTTGATTGATAGAAAGAGGAAGAGAATCACAACCATCCATGACCAACACAATTATCTTTTGAAATTTATGTTACCTTTATAAGCCACTACATCTGTTTTAACCTGGAATGGGAAGATCATAACAAAAAATTAAATGCCTCAAATTACAACAGTCTACTGAAAAAGGTCCTCAGATAATTTTTGATATGATGCACTTAAAACTCAGGTGAATGAGGTATAATTCCTGACTAACCTGACTTCTCATTCAAAATCTCAAAGCTGTCCCATTGCTAGAATTGGGGGAAACTTGGGGCGCCTAGGTGGCTTAGTCAGTTAAGCGTCCGACTTTCACTTAGGTCATGATCTCGCGGTTCGTGGGTTCGAGCCCCGCGTCGGGCTCTGTGCTGACTGCCAGCTCGGAGCCTGGAGCCTGTTTCAGTCTGTGACTCCCTCTCTCTCTGACCCTCCCCTGCTCATGCTCTCTCTCTCTATCTCTCCTAGAAATAAATAAAAACATTAAAAAAAAAAAGAATTTGGGGGGACTCCAGCAAAATTTTATGTATCATACCTATTCTTAGCTAACTGCCAAAGAAATAGATTCAATTCATCATCCATGTTGAGTATCTGTCTTATGTCAGGCACTGTGCTGGCCTCCTAGAATTTGAAAATTAGCAGTTTCAGCCAGTTTCCATGTTGAAAATACACAGGGAGAAGCAACAGAGAGAAAACCCACAATTGTGACAGTCAGTGTTTGATAAGTGAGATGGTAGCTGCATGCACATGACACTATAGAGAGCACAGAGGAAGGATCAAAACCTGCCTGGGTAGTAAAGGACAGGGGAGACACTCTGGAGGAAGCAACACTTGACCTTGAGGATGATTTGGGATTAGCATACAGATATGCTGAAGAGAGGATTCCCAGGCTGATGTGCAGAAGTGGAGAGGTTGCAAGCAGCTCTGAAATATGCATGAGGTAGCAAAACAAGAGATGATATTGAAGAGTTCCAGACTCCAACAGGCACATGTGTTAAGCTAAGGAGTTTGGACTTTATAGACAATGGGGATAATATCAAAGGGTTTTTTTTGTTCTCTTTTGGATGTCTTACGTCCATATATTTAAATATGAAAAAGGCTACATTGGCAGCTGGGTACTTGATGGATTGGAGATAGGAAGAAGGGTTGGGAGGATGTTATAATGGTCCAAGTAAGAGAAGCTAAGGGACTGAACTAGGACAGTATCTCTGGAGATGGAGAGGAGGGGACAGATTTTATAGCTGTTAGAACTGTAGACTTGTCAGGGTTTAGAAACTGATCATATGATGTAGATGAGCACTACTAAGAGTTTATAGTAACACCACTTCCAGGTTTATGACTTTCTAAACTAGACATCTAGGTCAAAGGTTGACCTCATTTACCAGGAAGGAGAATACAAGGCAAAGAGCTGGGTTTGGGATAAGGAATGGAGGGGAGAAAATCTTAGAAGAGGAGTATCATAAAGGGAAGAGATCATTTCCATTTTTGTTACTCTGGAAACAGCTCTGGAAAACCCATCTGGGGGCACCTAACAACAGTAAGAATTTTGTTTCTGATTTTTGTGGGAACTTCCTAGGTAATTATCCCCTTTCCCATATTTACTTCTACCCTCACCTTCTCTGTGAGCTTCTTCCCTGTAGCTAGACCTGCATTTCCTGGATGACACCCTTCTCCATCTCCAGCCTCATCTCAACAACTACCCACTTTGTGCTCCAGCCACATATCACTGCCTACTGCTTCGAAGTACGTTCCATGTGTTTTCTTACCTCAGAGCCTTTGCATATGACTTAAAGTATGCTTGAATGCTGTCTTCAGTCCACTGTTCCTTCCACTTGGCCAACTTCTATTTACCCCTCCTCAAACCCATAGGCATCATTATTGTATATTCCTAGAGTACCTGATATTTCATTGTTTGCCTCATAATTGCTTACTTGCTTAAAATTATTCATTTAATGTCTGCTGTTCCTGATAGACTTTCATCCCATGAAGCCAAGGGCCCTAACTTTCACAGAGCTTAGCTGAAATGCTCAGTAGACAGTTACTGTTTAGCTGATGATGTACAAGTCTTTCCAATCTTCAAAAATGAAAATAATTCTTCCCAGGCCTACAGTCAACTATGGGTTCTTCCATATATTTCTTTGTTTACCACTGGGCGTCTTGAAAGATGTTCTAGTACTTTCCCCATAAAATTGGCAAATCATGTAGAATGAGAGCTAGGTAAAGAAGGCATTAAAGAGGAGCCAAAGAAAGTTTGATAGAGGCCTGAACACTTCCATAAATATGAAGAGTGTTCTACATTCACTCTTTTCCTAACATCTTCTACCGTTTGCCCTTCAACCTATGGCAATCTGACCTTGAATTCCTGTCCCTTTCAGGGAAAATGTACCTGCTGAACTTCTCATCATGACATCTAACTGTTGAATTTGAATTATTTAGTTGACCCTTCTGCAGCATTTAATGCTGTCGACCTTCCATTCCTTTGCTGGCTTCCCTAGCACCACCTACTCCTGGATTCCTCCCTGACATTCTCCTCTCTGTTCATTTACTGGCCATATAATAGATGCCAGCTTCTATCCTGAGTTCTCTTAGCTTCTTACTGTACTCTGGAGCAATATTACTCATCCCCAAGGGTTTGATTGCTATCTATAAAATTTCCCAGGTTTATGGGATGAAGAACAAGAAGTTTCACTTCTTCCCGTGAAATATGGGTCCATATAGGGTGAGGTAGGGGATGTGATGGAAAAAGTCAAACCTATTTGGAGATAAATTTGCTGAGTGGGGGCTTAGAAGTTTTCCAGGAGGTTTTTTGTGGGACTGAGTGTGGGAGGTGTGGCGTAAGGAAGTGAAGGGTAAAGATGTTGCATTGCACTAAGACCACCAGTTGGCTGGAAGAACTTCCTCTAGCAGTTCCTGGAAGCCAGCTTGGCTTAGTTCAGACAGTGACAAGGGCTGGATCTGCCCAGGGCTGGAGGTTTTGTGGGAAAATAAGGGGAAAAGGAAAATGGTGGTGCTCGGGAGAGAATAGGTGAAGATGTAAAATGTAGAGCATTGGCTGTACAGGTAGAAAGAGGAGCTGAGGAGATGGGAAAGCACTAGTAGACTGGGAGAAGATCAGTGACCAAGGAATGCCTAATCCCTATAACCCAAAGGCTGTTCTTAAAGAATTATCTCCATAAATCAGAGAAAGGAGGAGGCTGCCAGTTCTCGTCCTTTTCTGACTTTAGCTTATTCTCTCTTTCTTCTTGCATGCCCTCTTTACATAGCCGAATCATAAGAACAATGCCACCATGAACACTGGATTTAAATCATACAGGTCTAGCTCCCTATATACCATGTGACCTTGGGCAAGTTCTTCAACTTCTTTAAGCCTAAACCTTTTCAACTAAAGAAGGTAATTAGTCTTTTACTCATAAGGTTGATGTGAAAATTGCATGAGTCCACACTTAGAAAGCTCAACAAGGTACCTGGCGTATATGCCAGTACATTGAGCAGTAAGCACTCAATGAAAGTTAGGTCTTATCACTAACATCTGGAGAAATTAATATTTGCCGAGGATTACCTTCTGAATATGAAAAGTTTTAGACGATATTTCTATTATAAGTTGTAGATTCTAACGGAGATTTTTCTATCCTGGGAGTACATCCTTTGCTGACTTAGCAAACTATTTGAATTGGCTGTGACTCATTGTTTCGGTCTAGGTTCTGATTCTATGTGCCCAACTGGACTTTTATTAAGCCTTGGAAATATGGAAAGCTTGAGATTTACAAACTACTGGAAAGACAGGCAACTCTATTCTGAAAGCATACTTCCTTGCCCAGGGGTGACAATGTACACTTCTCATTTGTCAAATTAATGTCCCTGGCCTTCTGGCATCACTTCAGTATGAGTTAAATTGGAGTTTTGGATGGATAAGAATTTTCTTGAGCTAACTGTTTTTGTCAGTCACTGGAACCAAGCAATTTCTGAATTTGCCGCATCAGCATGACACTATATTGAGTTGTCATTCTTCATAACCCCGTGAGCAGCAAGACACTCACCAGTTTGGGTTTGAGAATCAGACAGAACTGGTGTCTGCTTCTGGCTATTCCACTTACTGGCTTGTGACTTTAAAGCAATTTACTTAATATCTGTAGGCCTTAGAGTATTCATCTGTAAAATGGGGTGATAATAAGAATGCCTACTTCATAGACTTGTGGTGACTTTTAATATATTAGAAGAAAATGTATACACATAGTCTTAGCATAGTCACTATTCAAAACGTGTTGGTTACTATTACAGTTTATTATTTTTTCATCAGTATCATTCATATTGATTTGTCTATCCCAATTAAACAGAAGTTGGAAAAAAACTAGTTATGTGATTAGTCTTATTTAAAAAGAAGTACAGCTGTCCGTATTAACCTTCAAGCTAAAGACTTTGGTAGTTTCTAGTGAATCAACAAAATAGAACCTTTATCTTAAAACAGTGCATAAATAAAACTTAAAAGTGTCTCTCTAGGTGGTTTCTCAGTGATTGGGTGGTGCCATTTCTGCACCTGGGCTCAGCTGTCTTTGCTGTGGTTGTGGTTGTGGCCGCTGTGGTGTCAGTGGTCGTGGTGGTGGGGGCGCACATTTGCACCAACATCTTTAAGAAGATGGTACAAAAGTCTGGAGGCTGTGTGGGAATCCAGAGAACAAGCCACCTCTGTCCCTACACTGAGGGACAATAGCCCTTTTCCCTGTCATTTCAGTTCAGCCAGTAGTTCTAGGTCTCTGCTGACCAAGGCTAAGGAGGACAACACTGACTGATAAGTCCTGTATCACCGAAGCGGGTCTTTTTGGAGCAGAGTGACAGGTTTGCAGTACATCTTTGCAGCCCAGACCTGGGAACGGATCCAAGTTTAAAATATGAAGAGGATATTCCCAAGCACTGGCTACCTCACAGCTCTCAAGGACAGGCTCCTCTGCCTTGTAATCAAGCATGATCTCTCTTCTGGGGATTTAGATGCCTTCCTTTGTTCTTTCTTCAAGAAGAGACGGAGGGCAGAAACATGGGTGGGCAAGAAGGAGAGTGAAGGGGGTCAGCATTTAACAGTGACACTCCATCTCTTATATTTTATACTCCTAGGAACTCTCGAATCACAGTGCCTTTTCCAAAACGATAATTCTCTTGGCTTCTGAAGAACGACTTTTTTTTTTTTTTATTTTTTTATTTTTTATGTTTTACTTATTTCTAGGAGAGAGAGAGACAGCGTGAGCAGGGGAGGGTCAGAGAGAGAGGGAGTCACAGACAGAAAGAGGCTCCAGGCTCTGAGCTGGCAGTCAGCACAGAGCCCGACGCGGGGCTCGAACCCACGATCCGCGAGATCATGACCTAAGCGAAAGTCGGACGCTTAACCGACTAAGCCACCCAGGCGCCCCTTAAGAACGACTTTTAAAATTAATAATGTTGTATGTATCAACTCTAAAATAAAAAATTTTTTTAAACTGTATGCAAAATTATTCACTGTAACTGGGAAAATGGATCCTTCCAATAAAAAGAACTATGGATCCCAGCTAACTAGATTCCATATTCTGTTCTAAAAGGCAAAATTAATTTTTTGACATGTCTAAATAACTAACTTCATTGGAAGTAAATATATAGCTACGAGTTTATAGATCAAATCATATTTGATTGCAGCAGTAAAAGTAAGTTACTCTACGAATCTGTTATTATCTCAGCTAAATAAAATATTTATGTAGGCTGGCTTCTGGAGAGCACAGAGTTTTCATTGACGGCTGCTCCCTGTTTCTTCAAGCTCAGTAATACTCCAAGTGAGGCTACTCAACACAGACCAAAGTTCTATTCATCATGCACATTTAGTTCTAGGGAGTTAATTTCACATTTACATTGGCTCGCTCTAACTAAGCAGCAGATATTCACCAAAAATTACCAACTAAGACTTGGAGAAAACTTCAACTCATAAACTAATATTTGGGCAAAATCTAGGCAGTGCTTTTCTAAACACAGGCAATGGGAATCCTTTTCCTGACACCACAAAACTGAACCGTCCTTATTAAAAGATTCAGGAAAATTCTAGACTCAAAGCACAAGAGGAACAATCTACCTCTGAGTTCAAACCTCCCTCTTCTGGAATAGTAAACTCAGTCCAACAGCCCTCACAAAGGTTGAGGGAGAATATCTGCTTGTCTACCAATAGGCTATCATCTGTCCTGCCCAGCCTGGCTAAATTGTATTTTTGCACACCTTCAAGTGAGACTGACAGTTGAAAGGAAAATTTCACAACCTTCCTCCAGGAAACTCATTGGGGTTTCTAACAAACTTGACTATGCCAGGCAGGGATATTTCTTTGGATCTAAATTAAATCCTTTGAGCAACGGTATAAATCATTTCTAATAAGTCACGGTAATAACCCTGAAGACAAATAAGCCACATCCTTCCCTTACCTCAGGCCACATCACACCTATGTCTTTTTTTCTCTTAAGTTCAACTTAGCTTAGGAAGTAAGTCATCCTGTTTCCAGTTCAATCTGGAGGGCATGATACATAGATCAGAAAGCGGAGCCAACATCTCTGTTCAGACTACAACCATTCATACCTCCAAGGGTCATATTTATCATTTCAAATGTTTTTGCACAAGCACTTTACAAGAGAACTTTTTAAAAGGTACACACACACACACACACACACACACACACACACTCCAATCCTTTCAGATAAATAGTTCTTACTTTCTTGTTCTCATCCAATCACTGACCAAATGTGTGATAGATTGTTTTATTTGAAAGCGATAGCAACAATATCTCCATCCCACTTGCTTCTCTGCATGTGTCCCTGTCACTCCCTCATCCAAAGGGGGAATCTCTGGGCCCCTGAGTGGCTTAGTTGGTTAAACGTCCGACTTTCGCTTAGGTCATGATCTTGCGGTTCGTGGGTTCGAGCCCCGCGTCGGGCTCTGTGCTGACTGCCAGCTCAGAGCCTGGAGCCTGTTTCAGTCTGTGACTCCCTCTCTCTCTGACCTTCCCCTGCTCACGCTGTCTCTCTCTCCTAGAAATAAATAAAAACTTTAAAAAAAAAAAACAACAACAAAGGTGGAATCTCATTGCCCTCTCTTGATCGGGGCTGCTCTTCATGATTCACAGGCGGTCAATAGATTGAGACAGAAATGATGCCTCATGACTTCCACGACTGGCCTAGACAAGGTCCGTCTGGTTCTCTTGGAATGCTCACCCTCCAGATGCACTCTCAGAAGATGAACCTCTTAGCAACCAAACTACATGGTGAGACCATGCATAAGGCCTGCAGTCAATAGTTCCAGGTGAGACTACCCTGGAATACTTCCAGCCCAGGTGCCCATAATCTGAGAGAAGCCTCCAGATGATTCCAGACTCAGCTTATCGAGTTACTCTCAGCCATTCAAGTTTCTAAACCGAGAAGCCAGGCATTGTGGAGAGAAAAGACATCTCCGCTGTTCCCTGCCTAATTTCTGACCAGAAGAATCTGTGGGCATGTTAAAATGATTATGATTTGTGCCTTTAAGGTATTTGCTACTCAGCAATGGATGACTGGAACAAAAAACGTATGTGCTTTATTCTAGCTTTAGTCATAGGAGACTAAAATTTTATAGACTTCTCTTTTATTTCACTCAGGCTTTTATTGATCACGTGTGTGCCTGTTATTCTAAAAAAGGTGTATAAATCATAGAGAGAGAGCCCATCATTTAGGATCCTAAAGACCTGGGTATTGGGACACCTCAGGCAACTGAGAGGCAACTAATCTGCTCCAAGCTTCAGTTTCCTCATCTATCATATGGTGACAATAACACTCACCTAGAGGGGTTATTGTGCAGATTAAGTAAGCCACATGTGACATTATTGGCAAAGCAATAAGTGACATGATGCCTAACACATAGTAAATTTTTGAAAATGTTTCCTTTTTTTCCTATGTTGGTTTCATATCTATCACTTTATTGAGTTCCTTCTTCCTTTAAAAATATAGATAGACAGTATTATCAACTTCTAACCTTTCAATGAAATGCCATAAAATTAAATCTCTTAATATTTCTTTATTTTAAAAATATTTTTTATGTCTTTATTTTATCTTGAGAGACAGAGTGTGAGAGGGCATAGGGGCAGAGAGAGAGAGGGAGACACAGAATCTGAAGCAAGCTTCAGGCTCTGAGCTGTCAGCACAGAGCCTGACGTGGGGCTCGAATTCTTGGACTGTGAGATCATGACCTGAACTGTAGTTGGACACTCAAACGACTGAGCCACTCAGGCACCCGAAATTTCTTAATACTTCTTTAAATGAGCGTCTCAAACCTTTACCCAGACATGAGCTGAGAACTTATCACCTTACATTATATTCGTGCTTTATAGTTGCCTTGCAGACAGGCATATGAAAGGGTTTAGAATGTGGCCTGGTATCTGATGAGTGTTGCAGAAATGTTTCATTATTCTTTCTTTCCATTTCCACTTATTTCTACTCAGCTGTGTGCTATCAGTTTCTGACTAGTGTTCAACTTTATCAAAGCAATTTTGAAGCTTGAGTTTCTAGACAAATACGTTTCCATAGATGCCTTCACACCACTCAGTCTTTCAATGTCCTGGCACTCATTCTCCCCATTAAATGTGAAACTAGGTGGCCTATCACTCAGCCCAAGTTCTTGCCTGCTGGACCACTCACCTCTAAGAACCACTGTGATGCTACAGGGGGTCTGAATGCAATCTGTGCCTTCAATTCTATTTTATGATCCAGAGTGTTAATGAACTGAAGTTCTAATCTAAAACTTAACCCCCAGTAGTATCATCTTTCAGATTATTTTTTTACACATTTAAGTTAATCAGGAAGGAGAGTTCCCCATATTCTCACAGTGTTCCAAAGACTGAGTTTACATGATTTCTGATGAGTATGTATTCCAAAGTTTCACAGCTAGAAAAAAAGGGACTTTTGTAATCTCTAGCCTAAATTCCTCCTGCAGCAGATGAAATTTACTCTCTCCTTATCAAGTCAGTACAGACAAGTTTCCCAAACACAGCCACCCAATATTCTTGCAGCTTCTGGATGACCACTAACTGCCCTACTCTATTTTATCTATGATACATGTAAGAAGATGGTTCAGATTTAAATCATTTTGTGTCCATCCAAGAGGGCTCTGAACTATTAATAACAATTTTTAATGTGTTTCATGTATCATCTCGATCTATGGCTGTCAAGAGAAAGATGTCAGATTAACCCACCTAAAGTTTGTCTTGCCAAAACTTTGATGGTGTTTAGTCAATATCTTTTTTCTAAGAATAGAAAACTATTGTTATAATGCTTTCCAGTATATTTTCTAGATGTGGAAGTTAAGCTTATGCTTTTTGCTTTTTACAGTTATTTAAAAAAACAATATAATATTGCCTTTTCAACATTCTGATTCCTCTTAAATTCTATAAAGTAATAACAAGCGCATATGCAATGATTTCAATAAGTTGCTGCAAATTTTTCTCATACAATTTATTTTGAATTTCATTATCAGTTAATTCTTTGTCCCTATATCTTCAGATTTCCTGTTCCCTGTAGTCTGTTCTGATGTTCTCATCTCTGAATAGTATGAATCAATGAATCAATGAATGAATGAATGTGTGTGTATGTGTGTGTACTTTTTCTACTATTTGTTTTTCCTCAGTTATAGAAACAACATGTTTCTTGACTTCGTTTTGTCCTTGATTTATTTGTTAAAATGCTTACCACTTGCAATGCCTTTTAGGTAAAATACCAAAGACACAATCCACTAAAGAAATAATTGATAACCTGAAATTCATTTCTGAATTTCTGAAAAATTTCTGAAGATGGATAGTGAGGAAATTGCACAATAGTCTGAATGTACTTAATAACACAGAATTGTACAATTTAAAGTGATTAAAATGATAACTTTTATATTACCTATATTTTATGAGAATAAAAATAAATAAAATTTTTAAAAAGAAAGAAAGAAACCAAGTAAGGTTGAGAACATCCGGAAACAGAAAAGAATGCCTTGTTTCCCATGATAGAGTTTCACTCCCTCCTGGAAATCTAGGTGGAGGCACCTGAGAGAGGTTCTTCCCAATCACAGGCTTCCACAGTACAATGGAAATACCATGGAAAGCCAAGGCAGACAAAACTCTAAAACAGTGTCTCCTCTAGTTCTGTGTGAGAAGTAAAAATTCCACAGGACATCACTGGATACCATATTGGAATTCTCTGGATAGCACTTATAGCTGCCTGTTGCTTTCCCCACTTTATCTGTTTGGGTGTTTGTTATCTGGCCTTTCCCTCAAGGCTGTAATCTTTCTGGCCATGGGCAGTTTACTATCCCCAGTGTTTAGCACTGTGCTGGCCATGAATATAAGCTCCACAAATATTTGTTGGATGAATAAATATCTTTAAAATGAATTTTTAGGTATATATACAAGTATTTCTGTAAGACATATTCCTGCGAATAGAAATGCTGCATCAAAGGGCATATGCTCTGCTCATTTGAGGAGATAGTAGGACAGTCATTTTGTCCAGACTGTTTGATGTGTTTGAAGTGGACACTGTGTCTGGAGAGGTCAATGTGCTTGGGCTCATCCATACATCCCCAGATGACCCCAAAGTGCAGCCAAGGTGAAGAACTCTTGTTCAATACTGTCTTCTCTGTTGTTCTGGATATAAAATACATTAAGGTTCAGCTGGGTATGGCTCCTTCATAATTACTCCAGCCACTTCATCCCCAGTTATCTAGTCTAGTGATGCATGAAACCTAATCTTCTATTTATAAATGTTGACAATGACAAGTTAAAAGTAGAGAATGAATGTCCGCAGGAACGGTGTGGCTATCTAATATTTAATTACTTAATCTTCTTGAAATAAAGTTCATAATTGGTACAATGTATAATGTTAAACATATGTCACCAATTTTGCCTTTGAGTTCCTCACACAGATATGGTTATATAAGAATTGTCCAAGCAATTGAGACTGTCACCGAAAAGGACTTTGGGCAAAGTCTGATTGTATGGTTCAAAGACTATCTTTAGTTGTGGACAAAGGAATGCTCTTGCAAGCATCTTATCTTTGTACTTACTAAGAGACTGACTCTGAAGAATAAAAATTCTAAAACGCCTATTAATAAGTTAATAAATAACCAAAAATCATTAGTGTATATTAATAGGTTTTAAGTTGTTCAAGCTGTGGTACGTGTTATCCCAGGAGAGTTAGTGAAGAAAAAGAAGACTGGATATAAAATGCCAGATAGACATAGGACATAGGGAGCCAAGATACAATTCTGAAAACTGGGATTTGCTGAAGAAGACACCAGAACTAATAAACAGTGGCAATAGTAAAACTAAAATATAACAACATGTTCTTGAGGGAAATTGGTGCATTCATATGCCTACATACATATACACATACACAAAAAAAAACATATACATATATAAATTCTGGGGGGAAAACGTCTAGATGACAAAAAGGGAAAAACCCACATTTTCAAGAATTCAGAACAATATCAAGTCATGTATCAAGATAAATATCAGCCTAGCTTCACACTTCTCTTCAAAAATAAGATACAACTGTGGTGTGAACTTAGAATTTTCAGCTTTGTCATTCATGTGTATAGGTAATAGATGGCCCTAGATACGCAAGGGCTCAGAAAATATTTTATTCAGAGACTCTTCACACAAACAAAAATTACTTGAAGTATACTCTAGCTGCCCAAGAGATTAACAAAATTGAGAATTTCAGGTTTTAACCTATTAAATTTACAATAATCAAAAGTTGATAGTACACCATGTTGGCAAGGACATGATAGGAGACACTCATTTCTTATTTATAGGAGTGTGAAATAGTACCATCTTTTTAAAAGGCAATTAGAGATATCTAACAACGTTTGAAATGTTTTTATCCTCTGGTAGCTATCAAACTTACAGTCTGCTTGGAGGAGGAGGCATAGGATTGTCATGGCAGCCTCCCAGAGATAGCTAGGGACGCCAATATTTGCATAAGGGTGGTGCTTATGAGGTAAAACATTTGGTAGACTACAGAGACTGTGGGAATTTCTTGACAACTACTTTGATGCTGAGAATCCAAATAAAGAGATGCAGAAGGTAATCCTTGTTGGAAAGGGTGAGAAAATAGCAGAGAATTTGGAGAGCTGTGAGAAACCAAGCTGAACTGCTATTGCTCTTTCATGGAGGCCTCAAATCAGAGAGAGGATGTGAACATAGCTGTACTTAATCAGTGAGATCCTGTCATATAGGCACCAGAGATGGAGTAAGGGAGATCTGACTATAAAAAAAAAATAAGAAGACACACTGGTCATTGAGGCTGGCTCCTTAATATCTTTTGTCCTCTCTCCTACTCTTATTTAATTATGTGATCCTTTATCTCTTGGCTGGTTCAGGAACTACCTGATCCATTGAGAACAGGAATTGGTTTCAGAGTGGATATGTGTTAGGAGAAGGTTACTAAGTGCTTCTGAGAAAAGTGTTCTCTCAAAAAAAACATCTAGAAGATATCCTCTATTCCTGATCTGGATGCTGTCATCTGCAGCCATTTTTTGACCTCTTGAAGAGTAATGGCAATATAAGGGAAAGATAGAATGAAGCTTAACTTAAAGCCTACTCTACTACAGGACTTTAAGTCAAGTCAGCTAATCATTTCTCCCTCTTTTTTATAAGCCAGTATGAGTTGAGGTGTTTTTTTGTTTTTTTTTTTTTTCCCCACACAACAGTCTAAGGTCTCTTAGTAGTACAGAGGATATGATAAGACATGTTTTAGGCCAGCTCATCCTTCAGGCCACCCTCTTCACTTAGCCTAAGCCCTTTTTTGTCGAATTAGGGCAAGGTAGGTGGTCCAACCCCACTCACTTAAGGCATCCTGGAAACTTAGTCTGAATGTGTATTTCAGTAAAAAGAAGAGATGGAGTGGAAGAAACCTGATATGGAGAACTAGCACTTCATTTCAAGTAAAATTTCCCTGAATTCCTATCCCACACACATTGGGAAACCCAGATCCTCTTCCAATCTCTCTGGGGATCTATGGAGGGTGCTGGGTGAGAAGATTTGCTTTTATTTCTCTTAGTAACTTCTGGTTCCAAGTAACTATTTTAGCTGTATACTTCATTTCCAATGTCTCCTTTCTGCAACATGTCACCCTTCATTGCTAGACACTGCACAATCCCTTCCGTTCCTAAGTCTGTGATATTAGACTCTGCTATAGATGAAAAGCCACAGAAGATGTTACATGGCAACAGAACACAGCCAATCTCAGACAGCTTTTTCTTGACAAGGTCCTCCTTACTTCTGGCTGTCCCTTCTGCCTAAGCTTCAGTTTCCTCTTAGGTTATTGGACCTCCTCTACCTTTCAAACTTCCCTTCTCCTCAGAACATTTATCCCCTCCTCCCAAAAATCTTATTTCTATGAGGAACATTTTAGTCATCTTGTTGACTCATCTGTCTTATTCCAGCTACACCCAGAACTATCTCTTAAAATAATATTTTGTCCTCCTTGACACATTTATAAGAGTAGTAACCAAACAATGGAAACAATCTAACTGCTCAAAAATGGGAGCTTATTTAAGCAAATTATAGTCCATTCATATAGTGGAATACCAAGCAACCATTAACACCATGTTGTAGTCTTCCATTTCTGGCAGACAAAGCACATCCTCAACTAAAGACAATAAAGAAGCACAAAAAGAATAGGTGTGTAACAATATTGTAAAGGAGAGGAAGAAATATCAGGCAACCAGAGCTTTTGATAAATCTCTGGAAGATAGAAAGTAGAATGGACACTGAAAAGGCCAAAGCAGGATACAAGTAATTTTCTTCAGTAACAAAGCCAAGGAGAGGCTCAAGTTTGGAAGGGGCCACTAAGAAAAGGGGTAAAAATCAAGATGATTAACATAAAAATTCTTTACACAGAATCTATACAATTTTGCCAGTCATCAACCCCATCCTACTTTTCCAAGGAGAGTTGCAAAGTTTGTCTTCAGAATAAAAGCTAAAGTACTAATGTCTGAAAGAAAAAAAAAAAAAACCCTGACTAATATGCTGGGGAGAAATGAGACTAGCGAGGATCAGAAATGCTGCAGAGCAAAGCCTCCCTCATTTGGTATAACACAGGGTGGACTTGGTTTCCTTGCCTGCCTACTTTCTGATCTTACTCCCCAAGCAAAGCTTTCCAGTAATCACTCACTGTTCATATTTACACCCATGTTTCCATGAATGAGAAAAACTTGTTGGTTGAACAGGTCTAGACAGCCACAAAGGAAACTCAAACTAGTTACCTCTACTAAACAAACTTGTCGTCCTATCCTTTGCTAAGAAATACGATGAAGAAATAAAACAATGGTCCACAAAAGAAACAGTGATAATTAATGGAACAGAAAACAACTTTCAATTTTAAAACTATTAGAGAACAAGGGATGCCTGTGTAGCTCAGATTAATCCTTCTTATTAATCCAACTTCAGCTCAGGTCATGATCACGCAGTTCGTGAGTTTGAGCCCCACGGCGGGCTCTGTGCTGACAGCTTGGAACCTGGAGCCTGCTTCAGATTCTGGGTTACCCTCTCTCTGGCCCTCCCCCGCTCATACTCTGCTTCTCTCTCTTTCAAAAATAAATAAACAGTTAAAAAAATTAAAAATATTAGAAAACAAGTTGCATATAGAAAACAAGACTACAATGCTGAAAAAAATATGCATTCTAAGAACTCTAAAGAGTTCTTAGAAATTTAAAATGTCAGTGCAAAATATGACATTCAATCAGAGTTCGGGAGAAAAAATAAAGAAATCTTCTAAAAGATTAAAAACAAACAAACCCAGAACTTGTTATGACATAGAAGATCAGAGGCACCTGGGTGGCTGAGTCAGTTAAGCATCCAGATCTTGACTTCTGCTCCAGTCATGATCTCAGATGAAGCTCTGAGTTGAGTTCCACACTGGGTATGGAGTCTGCTTAGTATCGCCTCCCTCTCCTTCTCCCTCTGCCTCTGCCTGTCCCCTACTCATACTCTCTCTCTCTCCAAAATAAAATAAAATAAAAAATAAAAAGGACATATAAGAAATTCTTATTAATCCTTCTGGTTGATTGTTTTCAAAGATGGCCACAACAATACCGCCTACACCAGATGGCTTTTGTGATGAGACTTTGTTATTTTTTCCAGCAAAAAGTAGAATCAATTTTTCCTATACCGAAAGCTGTATTTATCCTGAAACTTGCTCTGACTGACAGAATGTGGCAGAAGTGGCACTGGGTAGCTTCGGAGACTATGTTTGATGTAGTCTTGTAGCTCCCACTAAGTCCTTTTTGGGAGAGCCAGCTGCCATGCAGCAAGGAAGCACAGGTTAGCTTATAGAATGAAGAACACCCTCTGGAGAAAGACGCTATGTGGAAGAGTGCCAAGGCAACAAAGATGTGAAGGACGTCTTCTTTGTCCTTCCAGCCCATCCCAGCAGTCAGCTGAATACAACTGAGTGAGTGATCCCAGTTGACCCCCATGGAGCAAACCCATTGCCCTGTCAAATCTGGCACTATTTCCTGACCGACAGAATGATAAGCAATAGTAAGTTGCTATTGTTTTACAGTATTAACTCTTTGGGTGGTATGTTATAATATTGTCAATGTTTCATCAAAGGCTGTTTTGTGGACATATTCAAAATATTTTCACAAGTCCAATGATAAATCAAGATACTACATACAAGATTCCGAAAAATAAGCTGTGTATACAGAAATGAGAATTAGAATGGTATCAGAGTTTTCCTTAGGATAACTAGATGCAATGAGTCCATTGAGCAATGTCTTAATAGAACAAAGAAAAAAATTGAATTTATATTCTAACCAAAATATTAATCAGATATGAGTGCAAATAGATATATTTTTGGACATGGAAAAATAGAAAATTTATCATGATTCCCAGACTGTCTTGAAAGTACTACTCAAGGATATACTACAACAAATTGAAAAAGTGATCAGAAAAAAAAAAGAAAGAAAGAAAGATATGAAATACAAGGAACAATAATGCTAACCCAAGAATGCAGTGGAAGAAATATCAAGTTGTCAGCAATCACCAAGTCTTATAAAACAATAGCTAAAGCTTATAATAAGGAATCAGTCTCCAACAACAATGTCCTCAAAGGGAAAGGGCATTATTTGTAAGAAATAAAAAATTAAATAGCTACTTTTTTGGCCTTTTATTTAAAGAAAATCATGCTCTAATAAGAGAGAAAGAAGAGAATGAAGATTTAAGTAACTCCTTTTATTTCCCACTTTCTTCTCTTAATTTGTTTTTTAGTTATATTTTCTTTAAAATGACACACATTTAGTGACATAAGAATACATGTTATGTTTTCCAGGGGAAAATTTTACATGTTTTTTTGAACTCTCATATATGGTTTGAAATTTTATTACCATGTACATATATTACTTACGCAAAATGTTTTTTCATTGCTTTGTTTATTTTTAAGAGAGAGAGCTCAAGCAGGGGTGGGTAGTGAAAGAGAGGGGGACAAAGGATCTGAAGGGAGATCTATGCTGACTGCAGAGAGCCCGAGGTGGGGCTTGAACTCGCAAACTGTGAGATCATGACCTGAGCTCAAATCAGACACTCAACTGATTGAGCCACCCAGGAGCCCCATTACACAAAGTATTTTTATATTGCTGTAAAATATTGTAAATATTGGTATAGGAGATTTTTTTGTCATGGAAAAATACACTATTTTTTAATAAGAAAAAACATGTGCATTGAATACAGGGTATATTTGGTTTATGAAATTATTGATATTTACTCTTGTGCTGTTCCAAATTTTCTACACTGGAAACTGAAAGAAATAAGTGTTACTTTGAAAAAATGTACATCTTCTCAAAAATAACCAAAAGTTAAAGCTTGTAAGGCAGATGATATCAGAAAAATTGAGACATTTTATAACTTCCATGCTTAACTTCCCAACACTCATATTATACCCTTGCGAATAAGGAGTTGACAAATCTATTTTTATGTCAATTTTGGTTTTTAATTTTCAGTGCCTTAAATTCTGTATATCCAACATGTACTGAGAGGTTCTGGACATATGCAAATATAATATCTATAAGTTTCTGTCCTGTTCAAAATCTTAATGGAAAGAAGTTGAAACTGACAGATATTCTGCTCCTTATTTAATTAATGTTAAAAAGAGATTTTATCATGATGTGACTTCCTTACTTTTTATTTGCTTATTTTTATGTAGAAAAGTGTATGTAAGTATTCTGGCCTTCGAATTTTGCCAGAAACAAGAGCCAGCAGTGATAATGACATAAAACGAAATTGATTGGATGTAATTTACTTACCTCTTAGCATCACCCATCTGGAGAGGGAGGATGTGCAAATCCAGTAGGAACTAAAATAACCTTTAGTTGAGGAGCAGGAAATAAGCTTTAGGTATAAGATAGCAAAATATTTCAAGCCAAAGAGGAGGATTGGAGAACATGAAACGAATAGGAGAAAAAAGAGGTGAATGGTGAGTTAATTAATTCTGTCATATTAGTTTTGTTCCAATAAACCTATTGGAACTCAATCCAAAGCATCTGCTAAGGTACTCGAATGAAAGTGAGCTAAAAACCAGGGGTGGGGAGAAGTGGAAGTGTTTTTCATAAGATGCAAACAGCTTTGACTCACTCTTTCCAAATATGCTTTCCAAGTATGACCAGTTTTAATAAAAACTGTTCATGCATGGTTGGAGGTCAATAGGGCAAATGGTGTCTTGGTCACCTTGAAATGAAATGACTTCTATATGATAAGGCTTGGTTTTTAAGTCTTTAAACCATGAGCAAGGTTATCAATGGTACCAATAAGCAGGCTCCAACTCCAACTTAGATATGCAGGGAAATGAAGTAAAATGGCAGATGAAGAAAGGCAGTGGAATCAGTGTTGGGACAGAACTATCTAGGTCCAGACAGACGATGGTATCACAAAAGAAAGTTCTCTAACAAAGTCTCGGCATTTAACTATGAGGGATGGGAGATTACAAAGAGGAAAAAAGAGGAACTAGAAGGTCCAGGAAGAAAATGAAAAATAAAAGAGGGAAATAAATGAAGAGAAAAAAAGGAGCAAGGAGCAAGAAAAAGAAAAAGGGAAAAGAAAGCAAGAAGAAAAACATGAGAAAGGAGAAAAATAGGGCCACGCCTAATATTCGAAGCAGACCCAAGTGCAGGGAGCAATACTGCTCACTCTCTTCCTTCCCACAGCTACCACCCTCAGTCCCAGGCAAGAGGTTCCCTGTTTTGGTTTCTGAAGTTTGTTTATTTATTTTAAGAGGGAGGGAGGGAGAGAGAGAGAGAGAGAGAGAGAGAGAATCCCAAGCAAGCTCCACACTAGTGGTGCAGAGCTGGATGCAGCACTTGAATTCATGAACTATGAGATCATGACCTGAGCTGAAACCAAAAGTTGGATGCTTAACCAACTGAGCCACCCCCACATCATTCAGTGAATTTTAGACCCTAGAATTCTCTTCACAAATGGCTTCCAAATGCCATGTAGGCTTCCAACATCTCCATGGGCACCTTCCCTGCATCATCTTCTGGAAGATGGTCTACATTTCTGATGTTTGTATTACTAGCCCTAAGGGGTGGCTAAAGAGTGTTCGCTTATATGGGATTGTTACTGAACTTTGGACATGGGCTAGTTTCTCCACATGGATGTGTTTGAAGATTCTTCAATGTGTTGGATGGAGGTGGGGCTGGGGGCAGGGAGGAAAAAAAGGAAACAGGAGCCAGCAGTCAGGGGCAGGCTTTCCCAATCAGGTTCCCTTCAGATAACCTGAAGGATTAAAAATTCTAAGTTAAAATCTGATCTCCTAGGTTGTTCTGAATGAAAATTTGTCAAGAGAATGGAAATGATTATACTTAAAAGGCTACTAACTTGAAACTATTAAATATTTAAATGTAATATATGTGATTTTCCAGATGGACTCTTGCTCTAAGACTGCAAAGCCTATAGGTGAGCCATAGTATAGAAGCAGGATAGACAGAGAGACTTCATTTGTATGTAAATAGAGGATAATTTTTGCACAAACACACACACACACACACACACACACCAAGTATCTTTGGTACATCTCTATATAAAATAGCATGATTAAGATCTATACTATACCTTGGAGTATAACATAAATGTGACTATTGTTAGTGTTAAGCTTAGATGCTTCCACATACCATTACCTGGTTTAGTAAGTTACTAAAAGTGGCAAACTGTTGGTTTCCAAAAATGGCCACAACAATGCCACGAGCTCCTCCAGAGCCTTGCTATTGGGACAAGAACCTTGATGGGGGATCAAGAGGTCGAATCTAGCTCTTCTCCTTGATCTTGGGTAAGCTTTTATGACTTCCTTAATTAATACAGTACAATAAAAGCAGTACCATATGTTACTTAAAATAGAACATAAAAGGCAATACAACTTCTTCCTAGTTCTCCCTAAGGACACATGCTTCTGGAACCCAGTCACCACACTACAAGGAAGACAAGCACCTACATGGGGAGGTCAAATGTAGACATTCCTGACCCGTGCCTAGCCAAGGTGCCAGCTAACAGCCAGCACCAACCACCAGACATGTGAGTGAGCAAGCCTTCAGAATATTCCAACCTGTACACACCCACCCCAGCTGATGCCAAGTGGAGCAGAGATGAGCAGTCCCCTCCAAACACTGCACTGATAGCTGATTTCTTTCTTTTTTTCTTTTTTTAAAAATGTTTTATTTATTTCTAGGAGGGAGAGAGAGAGAGAGATTGAGAGAGAGACAGCGTGAGCAGAGGAGGGTCAGAGAGAGAGGGAGTCACAGACTCCGAAACAGGCTCCAGGCTCTGAGCTGGCAGTCAGCACAGAGCCTGACGCGGGGATTGAACCCACGAACCGCGAGATCATGACCTAAGCGAAAGTCGGACGCTTAACCGACTAAGCCACCCAGGTGCTCCAGATAGCTGATTTCTGAGCTAAATTACTGATTACAAATTACTTCATTGTTGTAAGGGACTAAGTTTGGAATGCTTTATTACTCAGCAATAGATAAGGAGACCCTTAAGTGTGAAATAATTTTATTTTAAAATATGTTATTACAAAATATATATCTCACCTTTAAAAATAAGCTAAAAAAGGATAAGCAACATAAGCAAAAATTGAGTTATGGCTCTTTCTACATGTACAAGAGAGTTAACTCTATTTAAGATTTAACGTAACTCTATTTTTATGTTTGAAAATTTATCTGAATTTAACCAACGACAATTCACACTGATTAGGATGCTAATATATAAAAGATCAAACAAACAAGGGCACCTGGGTGGCTCAGTCAGTTAAGCATCCAATTTTGGCTCAGGTCATGATCTCATGGTTTGTGAGTTCGACCCCCGCGTTGGGCTGACAACTTAGAGTCTGGAACCTGTTTGGATTCTGTGTCTCCTTCTCTCTGCACCTTTCCGACTGATGCTCTCTCTCTCTCTCAAAAATGAATAAACACTAAAGAAAATTTTAAAAGTCAAACAAACAGAGAATAAGTGTTGGTAAGGATGTGTAGAAATTGGAATCTTTGTGTGTTGCATGAAGTAAAGGAAGTAAAATGGTGCAGCTACTATGGGAAAGTATGATAAAACCTCAAAAACTCAAAAATAGAACCACCATATGATCCAGCTACTCCACTTCTAGGTATGTATATAAAATAATTGGACGCATGTTCTTGAAGAAATATATGTACACTCAGCATTATGCACAATAGGCAAAAGATGGAAGCAACCCCAGGCATCCATCAGTAGATGAATGGATAGAATAAAGTGTCATATATACAAGCAATGGAATATTATTCAGTCTTATAAAGACAAGAAAATTTTTAAATTTGAGTACAGTTGACACAAAATGTTACATTAGTTTCAGGTGTACAATTTACTGACTTGATGAGTTTATACATTATGCTATGTTCACCACAAGCATAGCTACCATCTGTCCTATTACATCACTATTAATGATATCACTGACTGTATTCCTTATGCTCTGCCTTTTATTCCTGTACTTCCTCATTCCATAATTGAAGGCCTGAATCTCCAATTTCCCTCCACTCATTTTTCCCAATCCCCTGCTCTCCTCCCCTCTTGCAGCCATGTTTGTTCTCTGTATTTTTAGGTCTGATTCTGCTCTTTGTTTGTTTATTCGCTTTAGATTCCATTTATGAGTGGAGTCATATGGTATTCGTCTTTCTCAAAGACTTACCATAATACACTCTAGGTCCATCCATGTTGTCTCAAATGGTATGATCTCATCCACGAAAGGAAATACTGACTCATGCTATGCCATGGATGAAACTTGAGGATATTATGCTAAGTGAAATAAACCACTTCCTAAAAGACAAACACTATGTGACTTCACTCACATAAGGTACCTTGAGCAGTGAAATTCATAAAGGCAAAAAGTAGAATGGTGATTGCCAGAGGTTAAGGAAAGAAAAGAATGGGAAACAGCTCTTTAATGGGCATAGAGTTTCAATCTTGCAAGATGAAAAGAATCAGGGATTGGTTGCACAACAAAGTGTACTTACTACTCATTTGTAGACTTAAAAATGCTAAATTTTAAGTTAGGATGGTAAATTTTATGTTATGTGTATTTTATCACAATTAAAATTTTTTTATTTAATCAAGGACCTTTTGGCTCCATGATTCCAGAGTTTTTCCCAGTCTTACTAAATCTCATATCATATAGGCAAGCCAATATTTATTACAGAATAAAATCACCCGATTTTTCTCCTAAGTTTGCATAAGCAAAATTGCTTATCAAATTTGGCAATATTATCATGAAATTTTTTTTTTAAATTTTTTAAAAATGTTTTATTTATTTCTAGGAGACAGAGAGAGTGAGACAGCGTGAGCAGGGGAGGGTCAGAGAGAGAGGGAGTCACAGACTGAAACAGGCTCCAGGCTCTGAGCTGGCAGTCAGCACAGAGCCCGACGCGGGGCTCGAACCCACGAACCGCAAGATCATGACCTAAGCGAAAGTCGGATGCTTAACCGACTAAGCCACCCAGGCGCCCCAATATTATCATGAAATTTAATAGATGGCCAAAAAACAGTTGGCCAAAGAAATAGGGAATCTGACATTTATTCCATTGTTCACTAATAATAATGATGCATTTCATAATCAATGCAGTGTAACATGAAACATCTTTTTAAGACTGATGGTCAAGACTCTGGTTAGTGTTTATTTCCACTCAATTATAGCTTATTAATTACAGTCAATTATAATTCATTCTTATTTTATATTTCGTATTTGAAATATTTACCAACTGCTTGGCTCTTATACAATTATGTAGCTGTAATCCATTAATGTTTATAGTAGACAATGATAATATTCAAAAATGGAAACCATGCTTTCTTCACTCTCTGTACAGCAAACTGCTTTCTCATTTTACATTGCTGAACAAATCGAAAATATTTTGCAATACTTTGGACTAATTAATTTCAAAACAATTTATCAGTATTTCTCTAGGGAATTTGTAACTTCACAAGCTACATGCCCAACAGATGGAAATTATATTTTTAATACCCAAAAGCAAAAGTGATATCTGCTTTTGGGTAAGAAAGAAGGAAAGAAGGCAAAAAAAGAAAAAAGAAAAGAAGGAAGGAAGGAAGGAAGGAAGGAAGGAAGGAAGGAAAGGTAGAAAATATTTTCTACTCGCATTCTCCAAGTTAAGATTATCTTCTCAGGAGAATGGCAAGATGGCGGAGAAGTAGGGAGCTCCATGCATTTCACTTGCACCCATCTCTCAGAGAAGGCCTGAAGTCATAGGACACCGAGCCACAGGAGTTTGGGAAGAGAAAGAAACAGAATACACTAGTAAGGAAACCTCATAAGTGCTTGAGTGCGAACTGGGGAAGATAAAAGTGGGAGATACAGAGGGAGGGGAGGGAGCCCAGCTTGCATGCAGCTGTGGTGAGTGATTAACCTGTGAGTGGTGGTGAGCAATGGCTAGTCCAGGGGAAAGGAAAGAGAAGCTGAGATTGCTCCTAGAACCATCCCTGGAGAAGAGGAAAAACCTCGGCTTGGAAAGAGACTCTTTTTTAGTTCTGGCTGGGGTGCTAACTTTGAACTAGGTGCCCCTGGTCCCAGAAGGCGCCAGCAAAAACTGCACTGCAGCACTCCCGGCACCATCCCTGGCGGCAGCAGCCTGGTGGCACAGCGGGCGCGCCGGTGGCGGGGTGGACTCTGCGGACCTGAAGATGCTACCCTACCAAACGCACTTGGGTTGTATCACTGCTTGACCCCGGTGGATCTGAGGCTGCGACACTCCCCCCCCCCACCCCCGGCAGCCCGGAAGCAGCGACCTGCAGGACTGTTTCCGGTGGCATAAACAAAGCCCGAGGACTGGGACCTGGAAACTCGGCGGGTGTGGGACATAGAACTCAGCCTACCTTGGCTACAGTTCCTCAGCAGAACTCAGCACAGGGAGATCAGACCCAAAGGAGTGACTTGCAACACTTGGTTGACAAGGGACTGGGGCGACGCCATTCTTCTCCCCACAACCACCAAGCCAGGGCCTCAGGGAGCAACCAGCAGACACAGTGAAGGTGAGACCTGCCTACACCAAACCACGCCCATCCCTGCCAGAGAGCTGTTTTGTTGTTGTTGTTTTTACCTGAGCCTGGATTTGCATGTTTATTGGTTTTGTCTGGGCATTTGTGTACCTTTGTTCCCTCTGTGGTTGTCTGTTTTCTTTTTCCAGGGCTGCCTCAAGAAACAAGCCAAACTACACATAGTAGAGAGTCCCAAATACCACTACGAGTAGGGAAACAAAACAACCAAACGCTCAACAAGAGAAACCAAGAGACACCATTCAAAGAACACTTTCTGAATAGACAGGCCCTGAACAGTCAAAAAGTCCTCTCTAATACAGCAGAACACGCAGGGGCAGAGTGTACAACAAGATTTTTAAATTAAGAGACAGAAAGCTAACCAAAATGATGAAAAGGAAGAACTCTCCTCCAAAGAAACTCCAGGAAGAAATGACAGCTAAAGAACTACTCAAAACAGATATAAGTAACATAACTGAAAAGGCTTTAGAACAGTAATCATAAAATTAATCGCTAGGCTTGAAAAAAGCATGGAGGACATCAGAGAAATATGGCTACAAACACTACAGAGCTTAAAAATAGTTATGATGAATTTAAAAAATGCTATAAATGAGATACATAATAAAATGGAGGCGTCCAATGCACAGATTGAAGAGGGAGAAAGGAGAATAAGTGATTTAGAAGACACAATTATAGAAAAAGAAGAAACTAAGAAAAACAGAGATAAACTGATCCAGGAACACATAAGAAGAGTTCGAGAGCTCAGCAACACAATCAAACGGAACAATATTCGTATCATAGGAGTCCCAGAAGAGGAAGAGAGAGGGAAAGGTGCTGAAGGAGTCCTTGAACAAATTATAGCAGAAAAGTTCCCCAGCCTGGGGAAGGAACTAGATGTTGACATTCAAGAGGCACAGAGAACTCCCCTCAGATGTAACTTGTATTGATCTTCTGCATGACATATCATAGTGAAACTGGCAAAATATAGACAAAGAGAGATTTTTGAAAGCAGCTAGGGATAAAGAGGTTTTAACATACAAAGGGAAACCTATCAGAGTGGTTACAAACCTATCTACTGAAACTTGGCAGGCCAGAAAGGAATGGCAGGAAACCTTCAATGTGATGAACAGAAAAAATATGCAGCCAAGAATCCTCTATCCAGCAAGCCTGTCATTCAGAATAGAAGGAGAGATAAAAGTCTTTCCAAATAAACAAAAATTGAAAGAATTCATCACCGTTAAACCAGCCCTACAAGAAATCCTGAGGGGGGACTCTCTGAGGGAAATGTTGCAAGGAATGCAAGATACCAGAGATGCCACCAAAAGCATGAATCTCACAAAGGACACGATGACTCTAGCCCCATATTTTTCAATAATAACACTGAATGTAAATGGACTAAATGTCCCAATCAAAAGACATAGGGTAGCAGAATGGATTAAAAAACCAAAATCCATCTATTTGCTGTCTACAAGAAACACATTTTAGACCTGAGGACACCTTCTGATTAAAAGTAAGGGGATGGAGAAATATATATCATGCTACTGGAAGTCAAAAGAAAGCTGGAGCAGCTATACTTATATCAGACAAACTGGACTTTAAATTAAAGACAGTAACAAGGGAGGAAGAAGGACATTATATAATAATTAGAGGGTCTATCCATCAGGAAGAACTAACAATTATAAATGTCTACGCACCAAATATGGGAGCACCTAAATATATAAAACAATTAATCACAAACAGAAACAATCTCATGGATAAGAATGTGCTAATAGCAGGGGACTTTAATACTCCACTTACAGCAATAGATAGATCAACTAGACAGAAAATCGCTAAAGAAACAATGGACTTGAGTGACACATTGGACCGGATGGATCTGACAGATATATTCAGAACTCTACATCCTGAGGCCATGGAATTCACCTTCTCAAGTGCACATGGCACATTCTCCAAGATAGATCACATACTGGGACATAAAGCAGCCCTCCATAAATAGAAAAGAATTGAGATCATACCATGCACACTTTCAGATCACAATGCTATGAAACTTGAAATCAATCATAGAAAGAAGTCTGGAAAACCTCCAAAAATGTGGAGGTTAAAGAACACCCTACTAAAGAATGAATGGGCCAATCAGGCAATTAGAAAAGAAATTAAAAAATATATGGAAACAAATGAAAATGAAAATAGAACAATCCAAACTCTATGGGATGCAGCAAAGGCAGTCCTAAGAGGAAAGTCCATTACATTCCAGGCCTATTTCAAGAAAAGTAGAAAAAAAGCGCAAGTCCAAAATCTAACAGCTCACCTAAAGGAACTAGAGGCAGAGCAACAAGATCACCCCAAACCCAGTAAAAGAAGAGAAATAGTGAAAATCAGAGCAGAAATAAACAACATAGAAACAAAGAAACAGTTGAACAGATCAATGAAACCGAGGGTTGGTTTTTTGAAAAAATAAACAAAATTGACAAACCTCTAGCCAGGCTTCTCAGAAAGAAAAGAGAGAGCACTCAAATAGACAAAATCATGAATGAAAATGGACTTGTTACAACCAACCTCTCAGAAATACAAGCAATTATCAGGGAATACTATGAAAAATTAAATGCCAACAAATTGGACACCTTAGAAGAAATGGACAAATTCCTAAACACACTCTCACTACCAAAATTCACACAGGAAGGGATAGAAAATCTGAACAGACCCATAATGAGTGAAGAAATCGAATCAGTTATCAAAAATCTCCCAACAAATAAGAGCCCTGGCTTCCCTGTGGAACTCTACCAGACATTTAAAATAGAATTAATACCCATTCTTCTCAAGCTATTCCATAAAATAGAAATAGAAGGAAAACTTCCAGACTCATTTATGAAGCCAGCATCACTTTGATTCCCAAACCAGACAGTGACCCAGCAAAAAAAGAGAAATACAGGCCAATATCCTTGATGAATACAGATGCAAAAATCCTTAACAAGATATTTGCAATCGAATCCAACAGCACGTAAAAAGAATTGTCCACCAAGATCAAGTGGTCATTCCTGGGTTACAGGGCTGGTTCAATATTCACAAATCAATCAATGTGATACATCACATCAACAAAAGAAAAGATAAAAACCCTATGATCCTGTTGATAGATGCAGAAAAAGCATTTGACAAAATACAGCATCCCTTCTTAAAAAAGACCCTTGAGAAAGTCGGGATAGTAGGAACTTACTTAAACATCATAAAAGCCATCTATGAGAAGCCCTCAGCTAACATCATCCTCAATGGGGAAAAACTGAGAGCTTTCCCCCTGAGATCAGGAACACGACAGGGATATCCAATCTCACCACTGTTGTTTAACATAGTGCTGGAAGTTCTAGCATCAGCCATCAGACCACAAAAGGAAATCAAAGGCATCAGAATTGGCAAAGAAGAAGTCAAACTCTCACTTTTCACAGACATGATACTCTACATCGAAAACCCAACAGACTCCACCAGAAGCCTACTAGAGCTAATCCATGAATTCAGCAAAATTGCTGGATACAAAATCAACATACAGAAATCGGTTGCATTTTTATACACCAACAATGAAGCAGCAGAAAAAGAAACCAAGAAATGGATCCCATTCACGATTGCACAAAAAACCTTAAAATACCTAGGAATAAACCTAATCAAAGATATAAGAGATCTGTATGATGAAAACTATAGACAACTTATGAAGGAAATTGAAGACGACACAAAGAAATGGGAAAACATTCTATGCTCATGGATTGGAAGAATAAATATAGTTAAAATGTCATTACTACCCAAAGCTATCTACACATTCAATGCAATCCCAATCGAAACTGCACCAGCATTCTTCTCAAAACTAAGCCAAACTATCTTAAAATGTGTATGGAACCACAAAAGACCCTGAATAGCCAAAGTGATATTGAAGAAGAAAACCAAAACAGGAGGCATCACCACCCTGGACTTTAGCCTCTACCACAAAGCTGTCATCATCAAGACAGTATGGTATTGGCACAAAAACAGACACATAGATAAATTGAATAGAATAGAGAACTCAGATTTTGACCGAAAAGTGTACAGCCAACTAATCTTTGACAAAGCAGGAAAGAGTATCCAATGGAAAAAAGACAGCATCTTTAACAGATGGTGTTGGGAGAACTAGACAGCAACATGCAGAATGAAACTAGATCATTTTCTCACACCGTACACAAAAATAAACTCAAAATGGATAAAGAACCTGAATGTGAGACAGGAAAGCATCAAAACCCTAGAGGAGAAAGCAGGAAACAACCTCCTTGACCTCAACCTCAGCAATTTCTTACTTGACATATCCCCAAAGGCTAGGGAATCAAGAGCAAAAATGAACTATTGGGACCTCATCAAGATTAAAAGCTTCTGCATGGCAAAGGAAACAATCCACAAAACTAATAGGCAACCAACAGAATGGGAAAAGGTAGCTGCAAATGACATATCAGATAAAGGGCTAGTATCCAAAATCTATAAGGGACTCACCAAACTCCACACCCAAAAAACAAACAACCCAGTGAAGAAATGGGCAGAAGATATGAACAGACAGTTCTCCAAAGAGGACATCCAGATGGCCAACAGGCACATGAAATGATGCTCAGCATCCCTCCTCATCAGGGAAATACAAATCAAAACCACACTGAGATACCACCTCACGCCAGTCAAAGTGGCTAAAATGAGCAAATCAGAGGACTCTAGATGCTGGCGAGGATGTGGAGAAATGGGCACCCTTCTACACTGTTGGAATGCAGCCCTTCTGGAAAACAGCGTGAAGGTTCCTCAAAAAATTAGCAATAGAACTCCCTTATAACCCAGCAATAGCACTCCTAGGAATTTACCCAAGGGATCCAGGAGTGCTGATGCATAGGGGCACATGGACTCCAATGTTCATAGCAGTACTCTCAACAATAGCCAAAACATGGAAAGAGCCTAAGTGTCCATCAACTGACGAATGTTTCAAGAAGATGTGGTTTATCTATACCATGGAATACTACATGGCAATGAGAAAGAATGAAATCTGGCCATTTGTAGCAACGTGGATGGACCATGAGGGTGTTATGCTGAGTGAAATAAGTCAGGCAGAGAAGGACAAATACCGTATGTTTGCACATATAGGAGGATTAGGAGGAACTTAACAGAGGACCATGGAGGAGAAGAAGAGGAAAAATAGTTGGGGAGAGGGAGGGAGGCAAACCATGAGAGACTCTTAAATGCCGAGAACAAACTGAAGGCAGATGGGGGGGGGAGGGAAAGGGGGGTGATGGGCATGGAGGAGTGCACTTGTGTGGATGAGCACTGGGTGTTATATGGAAACCAATTTGACAACAAACTATTAAAAAAAGATTATCTTTTCAGTAGGAATAGTTTTGAATTTTGCCAAGCAATTTTTAAAATAATAGTATTTTTTAATGTTTATAATACCATGATACATATGGTTCCTATTCCAGAGCAATGTTATGGCTAAACATATACAATTCTTGAAAACAAATATAATTTTGACTTCAAAGTAAATCAGGTCCTTTTCTTGTATTTGCTCAACACTATGATAAATCCCAGCAAATATTCTGAAAATCCTCCTTTTTTCCCCTTTCCATCTGTCACCGTCACATATATGAACTATTCCTGGACCTTTTCCTCAAATCCTCCAAAAAACTCCTTCTCTACCTTCAGCCTATATAACTTTCCCTACTATTTTTAACCTGTTTTCTTTTTCCTAGCCCCTCATTATATAAATTGATATTATATGTAAGTACATTATACATAAATTGACACTGAATTGTTTTCCTTCATGCTCCCACTTTTGCAATCTATCTCTCTCTCTGCCTGGTCCATTCTCTCCAAAGCCTAGAGAACTGATAAGACACTTTTTGAGGGGGAAAAATGGCTGAGCAAGGCTGGATATCTCTTGCACAGACAGGTTGTAAGTATGAGAGAGAAACTAAAAAATCTTCAAACAGCAATAATTTTAGTCTGTTACAATCTAATAGCTACAAAAGTCACTGTCCTTTCAATAAAAATATAAAGCTACTCACAAAGAGTCTCTAAACTTAAAATCCTGAAGCCTTCCCTTCATCCAGACCATAATTTTCAAATAACATCAGCAGCAAGAGCCTAATAAATTGAAGGTTCTCTCCCCTTCTTTTCCAGGGCTTCAGAGAGTTTCAAACGTAGGGGGACAAAAAGAGGGTTAGTACAACTTTTTTTGCTCTACTCATTTCTGCTTTGGAGAGTTGGAATGATTTGGATTGAAATTTTGGCTCTAAGCACCATGAAATTCCCGCCCATGATGGGAGGCCCAAGAAACATCTGGGGTCTTTGCGAAACCAGTCTCTAAATCTTCATTTCCCTGCGTGGCAAGCATACAGGTTGCACACTATGATTTCATCAGCCGCCTTTAGAAAAACACTTACAATTCTAACATACTGGAACCAGTTGTGGTGTTTTGAAAGTCACAGCAGGACCACACTTAGACCCTAGGACAGCACTCCGTCAAGACTTCTTTCTCCTTACAGTTCCTCTCTTTGTGCAAAGTAAACTTTGCTTCCTTCGGTCAAAAGGACATTGGATGAGAGGAGTTGAAAGCACCGTTCTCCTGTCTCATGAATCACTGAGTGACTTGGTTCCACATTAGGTCACCGTAGAATACAGACTATAACAGGAACACATAAAAGCTCTAAATGGGGAGGGGAGAGACGCTGTTCTGGAGTATCGTTGCCAGAGTAACATAAACCTTGTGTGTTTTCACAAGGAAGTGAGTCACTTGTTTCTGTTGGCTAAAACTCTGTTTTCTTTAATTTCATATTTTAGCTGTCTAATATATGCTGAAAGAGCACAGGGTTTCCAGTCTTCAGATGAAGATAACTTGCTAATTAAAAGCTCAACAGAGGGTTTGCGTGGTAATTAAACCAAACGGGATAAAAGGAACTCTCAAGCAACCAGGAGCACAAGGCAAAGGCAAGGGTGAGAGCCCTCCAAACTTTAACAGTCCTTCGAGAGAGGGAGCCCTGGGGCTGGGGGTAGAGGCAGGCTCTGCAAATCGAGATAATAACATAACATAACAATTAGAAATAAAATTTACTGAACTCAGCATGTTAAAAAATAGTATATTCTGACAAAGTCAGAATGTATTTGCCTTGAATTATTGGGTTATTTATTTTAATGTTTCTCTTTCATTTGAATGTTTTAACATTAGAAAGTATTAGAGCAGAAATTGAAAATGCAAATTTTGGGACGCCTGGGTGGCTCAGTCAGTTAAGCTTCTGACTCTCGATTTTGGCTCAAAACATGGAATTGAACCCCACGTCGGGCTTTGTGCTAACAGCACAGAACCTGCTTGGGATTCTCTCTCTCCCTCTCTCTGCCCCTTCCCTACTTGAGAGTGCTCTCTCTCTCTCTCTCAAAATAAATAAATAAACTTTAAAATGCAAAAACAAACAAACTAACAAACAAGCATGGCTTAGGCTGGCTATGGGGTCATGGAGAGAGATGGGGACTGTGGCACTCAAGCAGCAACATGTGTCTATGAGCCAGATTCAGCCTGTGGGGTTCTAAATTGAGACCTCTATTCTAGAGTGCCAAGAAATACATTATTCCTCACTTTCGTTGGAAAACTGGCTTTCTTTCTAGTATATGCATTGATAAAAATGTCAGTATCCACTTAAACTTTGTAAAATTAATATAACCATGGATATTAATCTTCTAGTACTTGATTTCAGGACTTACATGCAATGCCTCTTCAGGTTCTTCCTTTGATGGTGCTTTCCAAAATATATGACTATTTGGTAGTATTCTGTCTATATTTTTTCTCATTGCTTTTCTTGACACTTCTTTAACCAAATAATCAGTATGCCCTATTTCTTTCTTTTTTTAAAATATTTTTATTTATTTCTATGAGAGAGAGAGAGAGAGACAGCGTGAGCAGGGAAGGGTCAGAGAGAGAGGGAGACACAGACTCTGAAATAGGCTCCAGGCTCTGAGCTGGCAGTCAGCACAGAGCCCAACGCGGGGCTCGAAGCCACGAACCCCGAGACCATGACTTAAGCGAAAGTCGGCCGCTTAACCGACTAAGCCACCCAGGCGCCCCAGTATGCCCTATTTCTAATGCTCTGGAGCCTCTTCCCCTACAATCCTGAAATCTTAGCCTCAAGTGCCCACTTTACTGGAACTGCTAACTTCCTAAGCACCATACCTAATGGATTTTTTTCAGGCTTTATTCCCTTTGGCCTCCCCACTGTGTTAGCCATTAGATTGGAGCAATACCTTGTCCGTATTGCTCTCCTTCATCAGCTTCCCCTTCCACCAAACTCCCCTTTCTGTGCTTCTGTCCTTTGATGGCTTCCGTATTTGAGATATGCAAGTCTGGTCTCTTCTAACTATATCTGGATATTTTCTTTTCTTTTCTTTTCTTTTTTTTTTACAAATAGTTTATTGTCAAATTAGTTTCCACATAACACCCAATGCTCATCCCCACAAGTGTCCTCCTCCATGAACATCCCTCCTCCCCCCCACATCCTATATCTGGATATTTTCATTTGATATCCAGTATACCACTCCAACACAATATTTTAAAAACCAAACTCCCTCTTTTCCTCCTCTAAGTCAGCATCTTTCCAGACATTGTTCTTTCTGCCGATAGCACTATCATCGTCTCCACCAGACCATCTAAAACCCTGGAGACGGCTTTGATTCTTCTCATCCCTTCTTTCTTCTGACACATCTGATTGATCCTGTGAAATAATCTATTTTTGGATCCATGCTTTCGTTTCCAATCCCTCAGCCAGATCCTTGTCCAGAATCTGTTATCGCTTCACACCTGTTACAAAAGTTCCCTAACTGGTCTCTGCCTGCTATCTCTCAGGGCCGCAATCCATCCTGCCCACCGCAGCTGGATTATGCTTTATTTATTTACAACTCCAGTCTGCAGGGCTCACTCTGCTCCAAGCTTCCAGTGTTAGTATGTGCCTATAGGCTCAACTTCACAGTGTCTTATGCCCTCCCTTCATCTTCTCCATCTCTCACATGAAGTTCTTTCCTCTGGTCTGACCCATGCATTGTACCATTCCCCCCGTAAGCTCCCTCCCACTGCTCAAACAATCCACGTCACCCTAGAAAGGGTGCCCTTCCCATTTTATTCCTACTCACTCTCTTGGCCCACCTCATTAATCATCTGCTAGCTGAAGCCTTTCCTGGTCGTACAGGCATTTCCTGGCATATTTTAGCTTGTATTTATTTAATTTTTCATGTGTTTGAGTAGTCCTCATCAAGAATTCTTAGCCTTCTGAAGGGTAGAAGAATGTCTGCGTCATGCATCCTGTAGACACAGTGATATAGCTGCAATAGGTTTTCTATAATTACTTCTTGAATAAAGATGGTAATTATCTTAATAGTGTCATCCTTAGATACTAAGTTGTACACTGAGTTGAATATTTTTAATACATTTTAATGAGTGTGTTTTCAAGATTTTTATAACTTCTCTTATAGACATCATTTGTTCATCTTTCATGCATGTCTGAAAGATTTAAGATCACTAATTAAATGTCTAATCAATTTGCATCATAATTAACTTCATCCAAGTCTTTATTTAGCATCTGTGTTCTTTATTTTCCCCTTAGATACATGTTTTTCTTCTCGGGGATTTTTTTTCTTATATATTTGTGTGTATATTACATATATTTTATGAATTCTCATTTTTATTAAGCTATTATTTTATTTTTGAATTCAAACTCAAAGAGTACGAAATGTACACAGTGTTCCATTTATTTTCAGTTTCTTCTTCTTCCCAGTGTGTAACCATTTTATTAACATATCTACCTTTCCAGAGAATTTTTAAGTGTGCTTAAGCCAATATGGCTTCTTTTTTTACCTACATTTCTTTACATTTCTTTTACATATTTGGGAGTACCTTGCTTTTTCCAATTTACAATGTAACTTCAATTCAAAACAGTCTTCCACGTTTTTTTCAACATCAGTCTGGTATTCTATAGTATGACATACTATGGTATTCTATGGTATGACATACTATGGTATTCTATAGTATGACATACTATAGTATTCTACTATTCATACTATAGAATACTATAGTATGTCATACTATAGAATATTAATTTAATTTATGGAACCAGTTCCCCATTGATAGACATTCAGTTTATTTCCAACCATTTACTGTCACACAAGGTAGAATGTATTCTTGTACATAAACTTTTCACACGTATGCAAGTATACGACTAGGGTAATTTCTGAGAAATAGAGTTTCTGCATCTAAAGCAATACATATTTGTAATTTTGATAGATACTACCAAATGGCCCTTTATAACATAATGAACTATTTTATATAAATGATGCATAACAATGTCTGTTTCTTCAAAGACCTATCAATACAGTGCATTATCAAACTTCTAGGGTTTTGCCTGCTTCATAAGTGAAAAGTTGATTGAGTAGCTTTTTGAATCACCTTTATAGGGGTATAATTTATATAATAAAATTTAAGTGTCTAATTTAATGAATTTTGACGACTGTATATGGCCGTGTAACTGCAACCACAAATGTAATGAAGAACTTTTCCATCACCCACACAAAAATTCCCTCATGCCCCTCCAGGGCTAATGCCCTATTCTCCCCCCCCCCCCACCACCCCATTACAATTACTAATTTGCTTTTGGTTATCATTGTTTTGTCTTTTGTAGAACTTCATATAAACTCCATATGGCATGTGCTCTTTTTCTGACCAGAATGTTTCTGAGTATTATCTATGCTGTGTGTACCAATCTTTCATTTGTTTTTGTTGCAAAGTCGAATTTTATTGCAAGGATGACTAAAACTTGTTTATCCACTTACCAGTTGATGGGCATATTGGTTGTTTGCAGATTAGGAGTATTAGTGAGAATGCCATGAATATTTGAGTATAAGTGTTTGTGTGAAAAATATGTTTTAATTCTCTTGGATACCTTGGATACTCTAGAAGTGGTATTTGCTGAGTTGTATGTTGTGTATTCTTAACATTATAAGAAACTGTCAAATTGTTTTAGAAAATTGTTTTACCCTTTTTTTATTCCCACCAGCAATGTGTGAGAGTTCAATTTGCATCATATCCTAACCAATACAAAATATTGTCACTTTTTAACTGTAGTCATTTTAGTGGATAGGGAATGGTAATTGAAGTTTTAATCTACTTTTTCTTCATGATAATGATGTTGAACATCTTTTCATATGCTTGTCATTCACATATCTATGCTTATTCAGATGTTTTGCCCAATATTTATCATGTAATTTGCTTATTATTGAGTTTAAGTATTCTTATATGTTCCAGTTAAAATCTATTATTAGATATATATTTTCAGAAATATTTTTTTCTAGGATATGGCTTGCCCTTCTTTCTTAATCTTTTTAATATCAAAATATTCCAATTCTTTATTTTAAAGAAGTTCAATGTAACCACTGATTGGTTTTTAGTTTGTGCTTTTGGTTTCCTATCTAACAGATCTCTGCTAACCAACGTCACATAGATTTTCACCTATACCTTCTTCTAGAAGTTTACTAGTTGAACTTTTATACTTCTGTCTATCATCCATTTTGAGTTAATCTTTGCATATGTTATGAGATAAGGGTTGTGTTTCATCTTCTTAGAATCAGATATCCATTTGCTCAAATACGATATATTGAAAAGACTGTATTTTCCCTGTTGAATACTCTTGACATTTTTGTCAAAAATCAAATGACCATATATATGAGAGTCTGTTTCTGGATCCTATTTTGTCCCATTGCGCTATACACCAATATTATGCTATCTTAATGAGAGACTATTAAGATGCTATTTTAATAAGTTACTTACATAACTCAAATTCAGATTGCATAAATCCTATAATTTTGTTCTTCTCCAAAAGCATATTGATTATTCTAGATCCTTTTAATTTCTATATACATTACAGATTCACCTTGTGAATTTCATAAATATTGCTAAATTTTTATTGCAGTCATGCTGAAATTATATATCAGTTTGGAGAAAATTGGCATTTTAACAATATTAATTCTACTAATCCATAAAGATGGCCTTTCTCCTCATTTATTTAGATCTTTTATTTCTTTCAGTAATGTTTATAGATTCTGTTGCACATCTTTTAAATATTTTTTAAAAACTTAATCTTTTTTTAAAATTTTTTAATAGTTTACTTATTTTTGAGACAGTGAAAGACAGAGCATGAGTGAGGGAGGGGCAGAGAGAGAGGGAGACACAGAATCCTAAACAGGCTCCAGGCTCTGAACTGTCAGCACAGAGCCTGATGTGGGGCTCGAATCCACGAACTGTGAGATCTGACCTGAGCTGAAGTCGGACGCTCAACCGACTGAGCCACCCACGCGCCCATTAAAAAACTTAACCTTAAATATTTCATTTTTGATGCTCTTCTAAATGGTGTTTTCATTTTAATCTCCAATTATTGATAACCTAGAAATACATCTGATTTTTGTACATTGGCCTTATATCATAAGTTGTTGCTAAACTCACTTATTAAGTTTTTAGGTAGGTAATTATGTTATCTGTCAAGAATAATATTCTTTCTTATGTATATGACTTTATTTCTTTTCTCGCCATATTGCACTAGTTAATATCTCTAGTTCTATGTTGGGGAAAAGATGATGAGAGTAAACATTTTTGTCTTGTTCCTAATCTGAGCAGAAATGCTTTGGTTTTTTTTTTTACCATTAATTGCAATGTAAGATGTAAGTTTTTGTAATTTCTCTTTATCATATGGAGAAAGTTCTTTTTCATATTGTGCTGAGAGTTGTTTCATAAATGAATGTTGAATGTTGTCCAATATTTTTTATACATATAGGACTCTTCTTTATTAGTCTGTTGATGTGATGAATTCCATTGATTGACTTTCAGATGCTAAAACAACCTTGCATCCCTCTGATGAATGTCACTTGGTCATGATACATTATCTTTTTATTGCTGGGTATTATTTGCCAAAGTTTTGTCAAAGTTTATTGCCTCTATGTCCATGTAGATTAGTGGTCTATAGTTTTTTTCCTTGTCTTTTATGGGTTTGGTATCAGTGTTATGCTGGCCTCATAAAATGAGTTGAGAAGTATTCCTTTCTCATCTGTTTTCTGGAAGAAGACGCAGAGAAATACTGGAGTTTTGGGGGGCACGTGGGTGGTTCAGTCAGTTAAGCATCTGACTTTAGGTCAGATAATGATGTCTCAATTTGTGAGTTCAACCCTGTGTCAGGCTCCATGCTGACAGCACAGAGCCTGGAGCCTGTTTAGGATTCTGTGTCTCTCTCTGTCTGCCCCTCCCCCACTTATTCTCTCTCTCTCTCTCTCTCTCTCTCTCTCCCCCCAACCCCTCGCACTCAAAAATGATAAAATAAACATATTTAAGGAAAGGAAATAGTGGAGTTTTTGTTTTTGTTTTTGTTTTAAATGTTTTTATTTATTTCTAGGAGAGAGAGAGACAGCATGAGCAGGGGAGGGTCAGAGAGAGAGGGAGTCACAGACTGAAACAGGCTCCAGGCTCCGAGCTGGCAGTCAGCACAAAGCCCGACAACCGCGAGATTATGACCTAAGCGAAAGTCGGCCGCTTAACCGACTAAGCCACCCAGGCGCCCCTGGAGTTTTTGTTTTTAATTAAACATTTGGTTAACTAACCAGTAAACCTTTCTTGACATACAATTTTCTTTTTGGACAAATTGTTAACTACTGACTTAATTTCTTGAGTAAATTTAGGACTATTTATGTTATATATTTCTCCTTAAGTGTATTTAGCTAATTTGTGTCATTCATAAATTTGTTCATTTTATCTTTATATCAACTTTAATACCATGAAGCTGTTCATAATATTCCCTTATTATCTTTCAAATGCTTATAGAATCTGAAGTAATTTCACCTCTCCCATTCTTAATATTGGTTATATTTTATTTCTTTATTTTCTGATCAATCTAAAAGTTTATCAATATTACTAAACTTTTTAAAAATCCAACTTTTGGTTTTGTTATATTTCTCTGTTGTCTTCCTATTTCCCGTTTCAAAGATTCTGAATTTGTCCTTATTATTTCATTCCTTTTCTTCACAGTAGGCTTTCTTTACTTTTCTTATTCTAGTTTTTTAAGATTTAAGTTTAAATCATTGGTTTAAGAATTTTCTCCTGTTTTAATATAAACACTTAATGGTATAAATTTCCTTTTAACAAACATTGCTTTAGCTACACCTCACATTTTATTTTGTTCTGTTTTACTTTCGATCATCTTAAAAAATTTTTTTTTAATATTTACTTATTTTTGAGAGAGAGAGAAAGAGACAGAAACTGAGCAGGGGAGGGGCAAAGAAAGAGGGAGACAAAGAATCCAAAGCAGGCTCCAGGCTCCAAGCTATCAGCACTGAGCCTGATATGGGACTGGAACACACGAACTGAGAGATCATGACCTGAGCCGAACTTGGACTGAGCTGCCCAGGCACCCCAGCTTCATTCATCTAAAAAGTATTTTCTAACTTGCCATTGTGATTTCTTCTTTGAACCATGGATTATTTAGAAATGTGTTGAGTCATTTTTTCAAATATTTAGGATTTTCAGATACCTTTTTGAGAGGAGAGTAGGGGCAGAGAGAGAGGGAGAAAGAGGGAATCCCAAGCAGGCTCCAGGCTGTCTGCATAGCCCTATGTAGAACTGGAACTCTCGAACCGCAAGATCATGACCTGAACAGAAATCAAGAGTCAGAAGCCTAACCAGCTGAGCCACCCAGGAACCTCCCTGTTAGCAATTTCTGACTTAAATCTTTTTTTATTAGAAAACATGCTTTTTATGATTTCAATCTTATATTTACTGGCACTTGTTTTGTGGCCCAGATTACGGTCTGTATCAATAAATGTTCTGTGTCCATTTGAAAAGAATGTAAGCTTTTCTGTTCTTAGATGGAATGTTCTATATTAATTAGGTCAGGTTGGTTGACAGTATCGTTTGAGTATTGTGTATCACTTCTGATTTTCTGTTTACTTGTTCTATCAATTACTGAAAGACTAGTGGATTAAAATTTCTACCTATAATTGTGGATTTATCTGTTTCTCCTTTATATTCTATCAGTTTTTGCTTCATGTATTTCGCAGCACAGTTAGTAAGTAGGTGCATGCACGTTTAGAATTCCTCCGTACTCTTCATAAACTGACTTGCTTATCATTAAAGAAATGTTCTTCTTTCCTTGTTCTTGTTCCTTGTTCTCACCTCTACTCTGTTTGATATTAATAAAGCCACTGCAACTTTTTTACTTAATAAGTGTTTGCAGGGAATTATCTTTTCATTGTTTTACTTTTAACCTGTGTTTTTAGATTTTGGGATTTCTGGATCCTGCATCTTTATCTAATCTCTCAATCTTTGCATTTCAAGTGGGACATTTAGACTATTTACATTTAATGTGGTTAACAATTCGGTTGAGTTTAAATACAGTATTCTCTTTGTTTCTTTTTGTTTCATTCACTCTTTATTTCTTCCCTGCCCCCCATTTCCTACCTTGTTTTAGGTTAACTGAGTGTTTTCTTATGAAACCATTTTATCTTCACTATTGACTCTTAGCTATATATCTTTGTTTTATTATTACAGTGGTTACCTTGGGGTTCACAATTTATATCTTTAACTTATCACTGTCTGCTTTTAAATAGTATTATACCCTTTATAAGCATTAAAAGTAAGAGCCTTACAATGGTTACTTCCATATCCTCCCTCTTGTCCTTTATGCTATTTTTGTCATGCTTTTTACTACTCTCTATGCTATAACCACCATAATACATTGTTGATATGTTTGCTTCAGATAATTTGTTTTTGAAGAAATTAAATTTGTTTTAAAGAAACTACTAAGGTAAGAAAAATATGCCAGTTAAATTACCCATATTTTTTCTATTTCTAGTGTTTATCATTTTTTGCATAGATTAAAAGTTCTCTCTGACGAATTTTTAAAAATATTCCCTGAAGTACAGATATACTGATGATGAATTCCTTCAGCCTTTATATGTCTGAATGTCTTTTTTTTTCTTAACTTCTCATTTTGACTGGTTAAAGAATTCTAGGTTGACAGATTTTTTTTCCTTCAGAGCTTTAAAGATGTCTGTGTACTATCTTCTGGATTGCATAACATCGGATAAGAACTCTTCTATCCCATCTTTGTTCCTCTGTGCACAATGTGTCTGTATTCTCTGCTTTTAAGATTTTTTTTTCTTTGTTAGTGGTTTTCAGCAATCTGATTATAGTGTGCTTTGTCCCGGTTATCTGTATGTAAAATCTGCCAATTCATTGAGTCTCTTAGATTTATGAGTTTGAAAATTTACCAAATTTAGAAAGTTTTCTAATTCCTAATTTCTAAGTTTTCTACACCACTCTTTTTTATGAGACTCTAATTAAATGTATATTAGACTGCTTAAGGTTATAGGTTACTGCTGCCTAGTTATTTTTTTTCATCTTTTTTTCTCTGTGTGCTTCATATCAGATAGTTTTTATTGCTATGTCTTCAAGTTCACTGATCATTTTTTCCACAATTACTAATTTGATTTTAACCTCACCCAGTACATTTTTCATTTCAAATATTGGATTTTCATTTACTTGAAAACTCAAAATGTACTTTATCTAAGTACCATTTATTTTTTTGTCTCCTACTTTTCTTCTCATACTGCTTATGTTTTCTTAAGCACATTAAGCATATTTATAATAACTGTTTTAACATTCTTGTCTGCTAGTTTCGTCATTCTGTCTGCATGTTTATATGGATTGTTTTTTCCCTAGTTATGGATTATATTGTCTGCATATTTGCATGCCTGGTAGTTTTTATGGACTTAATGATTATATGGTGTTTGTTGCTGAATTTTTTTGTATTCCTTTAAATAATATTGTGTTTTATTTTTATGCTTAATTAAGTAATTTGAAATCACTTGCATTATTTTAAGGCTTGTTTTTAAACTCTGTTAGAATAGCTCTAGATCAGACTTTAGTCTAGGGCCAATTTAGCCCTACTTAGGGTTCTACTCAATGCCTAAGTATTAGGTCTTTCCACTCTGGCTGGCATAAACACAAACTCTTTCCAACCTTATGTAGGGTCCTTTAATTTGACTGCCTACTGACCCTGAGTGCTTTTTAATCATGCATGTATACATTAACAATCAGTAAAAGACTCAGGGGAGTGCCCTGTAGATATCCACTTCTCTCTGAGCCAGGTCCTCTTTTCCAGTATCTGCCCCATGATTTCTAGCCTTTGGCTTCCCTAGATTCTAATCTTTGTCCTTTTCTCAGCAAGAGAAAGAGCATTTTTCTGTTGGGTTCCCCCTTTCTGCACTGAAGCGTGGAAACTGTCCAGGCACAGCAAACTAGAGTAATTGCAGTAGTTTCATTTTATTTGTGGGGAATACATTTTAAGGTATATCAGTGGATGCCTGAACCATGTATAGCACAAAACCCTATATAAATATATACATATATCGTTTTTTCCTTTGCACACATACTTATGATAATGTTTAATTTCTAGATTAGGCACAGTAAGACATTAACAAAGAACTCATAATAAAATAGAACAATTGTAGCAATGCATTATAATAAAAGTTACGTGAATGTGGTCTCTTTCTTTCTTTCAAAATACCTCATTATATTGTACTCACCTTCCTCTTCTTGTGATGATGTGAGATGATAAAATGCCTATGTGATGAGATGAAGTGAGGTGAATGACGCAGGCACTGTGATGTAGTGTTAGGCTACTAACAAACACAGTTGACCATGGGAACTAAAACTACAAAAAGCAAAACCACAGATAAGGACAGACTACTATATAGGTCTTTCTTTTTTGTTGTTGTCTGTTTGTTTGCCATTGCTTCCCACCCCCACCCCCACCCCCCACTGCCAGGGATCACAGACCTGGAAAGCTTGTTGCCTAATATCTGAAAACTCTCATATATTTTGTCTATTCTATTAAGGCAGAAGATTAAATCTGATTCCTCTCACTCTGTCTTGACAAGAATCAGAAGTTCCTATCAATGTAATATGAATTTCTCTTACTATGAGTGAGGTTGAGTACCTCTTCATGTGTTTAACAAGAGGCTTTTGTATTTCTGTCTCTGGGAATGTATTTATATCCTTCATCCATTTTTATTGTGTTGTTGGTTCTTTCATCATTTCCAATAACACCATTTAATGCTAGAATTCTGCTTCTCTGATTCTCACAGTTCTAAAAATAGTTTTTCTTATCCATTGATATTTCAATAGCTCTTCCTAAAATAATTTGCAATGCTGCTCCGCTGGTATCTTAAAAATTATTTCTCCCATTTTTATATTTGCCTATTTCTATACTTCCAGTGCAAACATCAATTAAACAAACTTTTTTAGAAGTATTTAAGGCCCACATACAGCTATTCTAGGGTAACAGAGGAGAAAACCAAGCAAAAGACACAT